>JARJLF010001364.1:0-82318 GCA_029378395.1 Mycena leptocephala
GCCAAAGGAGAGTGGGTATATGCCAAGTCCGCACCTACTGTTTATTCTTCGACCTCAGTACATTTCTATCGGACCCGGTACATTCACTCAATGTGCCGTGGTTTCCGTGAGGGCCTTGTAAGAGCCGGCACTTTCCTTTTTAGAAATGTACCGTGCTTGGCAGCGCTTGGCAACGGCTCTGGGAAGCGATATTTCGTAATTTTTCACCTCTCTTTTTCTTTCTTCTTGTTCCTTTGAATTTAACTGAATCTCAAATTCAGTTCCCAACGGAGTCTGCTTGGGAGTATTCAGGCGCGCAAGCCGCTTCATCGCTATCAACTGATTGGGGTGCCGCCTCTTTGGTTTGTACTGCTACATCTCATGACCATGCCGTGCTCAACATCAGACAGTTCCCTTCAATGTCGATTGAGACCCCTGCCAGTTGGCCTGTACTCCCACCACCACCGCCCAAATCAACGACCGAATCGACTGTCACATCCCCGGCGGTGGATAATGTCCAACTGGCCCCCGATGCAAGTAAATCGCGCGCTCAACGGGCACCTGAGGTTGATGTACGCAACATCATCCCCGCGACCGTGTCGCGTTCCATGGCACCAACATCAAAAAAGCGGGATGCTGATGCTCCCGTTTCAAGTCGAAAACTCAAAAAATCGCGCAAGGCAAGTGAAAGTAGCCATGTAGGACACGGACACTGGAGATTCATTGGCCTTTTGGTCCACAGGCTTAACTGGAGCCCCGTAGTACATTTCCTTCCTTTATTTAAAGTGAAATGATTGCGCCCCCTTGTTTGCGTCGATGAGTACTCAGTATATAGGAGCGGGTGACTTTTACTCCTTTATTTATCTTGGGCTCGGTTCTGTGAGCAGACTGGTGGCTGTACACTTTTGAGTGTAGGGGAAAAAAAAACCCCAACTCACCAGTCTGCTCACACAACTGAGCCCAAGATAAATAGCGTGGGATTGGTTAGCACAATTCTTGGTCGGAGTCCCACACTAAGTTCTGAAAACTGTGCATAATTGGCATTTCCCGACGGACAACTTACCGGCTTCTACTGATTAAAAAATTGGTTACCCAAGCAGATGAACTTGGAATGCATTGCAGACTGTGTCTCATTATTCAACGCTCCAAAAAATAAAAAATATCACTCTACCCCACTCAATTTTTGGCTGTTTGCCTTCGGAGATGGCCAAAATTAAACTGACATATGTTTACTATTAGCGTATAAAAAACTTCATTCAATTCGATTGAGAACTGGGAAAGAATTGGGAAACGAAGTGCGAAGATATAGTTTGATTGCTGAGATGTCAATCAATTGCCCCATCAAACGGCCAGTCAATTCGGCATACCCATAGCACTCAATATTTGGCCGATTTATATTATTTCGTGCAGGTAATCCCAGATAAAGTTCGTATCGGCCTCATTTGCGCCATTTCCGAAGGCAAATGGCCAAGAATTGAGTGCGGTAGAGTGATATTCTTCACTTCTAGAACATTTTGCATTGCAAAGCCAATTATAGTATGGTTATGGACTTTGTTCTTCCCCGTTCAAGTTGTGGGCGCGGGCCGATATCGATTGCTTTGACCAAAATGAGCGGTTGGACAGGGGCAACTTGCCCAAGCCTGGCAACTGCCTATAGTCGAGGGAAAATTCTCAAGTTCATGCCCTTTCACGACATGTCCGCCAATACCATGCGAGAACAAATGCGCCTAGCGTCAGAAGCCTGAGAATCATCATTCCCGGTTCCGAGTTAATGGGAAACCCAGAAGAGATCTTTTTGATTTGCTTGCCTAAATGCTTGTGTCACTTAGCGAAGTTGGAATTTGGCGCTTAACCTTCCCATTTGACGCGTAATGGATTCCATTCCATTGCGGAGGGTCCCACTCTGCCGAGAGGAATGGGCGAAAGGTACGTTTTTATTGCTGTCATACTGTCTAGTGCCGCTCCGCTTGAAATGATAACACGGCGGGGTCTTGGGCCAGGATTATAACAGCGTCAGACGGATGAATGCTAACGAGAACTTCAGATACGCGAAAATTTTGTTGCGGAACGTTATGGACGGAATGAGAAGTGTAGGACGATAACGAGCTGACAAATTTGGGAAAGTTCTAGCACGTCTATCTCCCGCAACTTAGGATCCCAGTTCACCCGGATGCCTTCCTGCCATGCCCGTCTCTCGTTAGAGTCGGATTTAGAAGCCGGCAGGGGAGATCGGTGACAAATGCAATTGTGGCAGCTGTCGGCACGATGACTGACTCAGCAAGACGCGAGCGAAATGCGAGCCTGTATCGAGACAAGGCGATATGGACAACGAGAACAGAAAGATCATCAAGAAACGAGCGATCCGGGCGCTCTAGTGGAACACATTCTACGACAACCGGCCTTCACAGCGGGAGAGGAATTTTGAACTGTTTGACAACGAAGACGATCTGGAAGAGCTTACAAGGGAAGGGGGTGGCAAAAATTCATGGATAGGCTGCCCGACGTAGATGAAGCAGAGATATTGACCACACGAGAACAGCTTGGATGGACATACAGTGGAAGGAAGTTTCAGGTATTCTCAAGGACAGTAATTGTTTGGAGGTACGAACGACGGCTTCGGGTGTCGGAAGGTAACAGGGATGTGAAAATAGTGCGGTGTATTCGCGTTGCATGCCTGGGAGGAGGTGTGAGGACGTCGAGGAACGGGGTAGGAGAACAGAATGGAGGTGGAATCATGACGAGCAGGTGCATGTAAACAACAGATAGCCAGGCAATTGAAGGTGGGGTTGGCATAACAGGTAGAAATGCACGCACCGGATATCTTGCAGCAAAACATATGTCGCGTCCTTGGTTCGCCGATGAATACACGTGGGGAAGTGCGTGGCGAAGGTATTTGGAGGATCGTTGGCGGGAGTTGAATCAGGAGAATCGGCGGAGACGCGTGCAGTAGCAGGGCGGAGGGAGCAAGTGCAGATGTAGCCCGATGGAGCACGGACTGCGTGACTGCAGCATTATTGACTAGTTGAAGAGCAGGAGAGAGCGACACGATGTCAGGCCCGTTGCAGAAAATGTAAAGAGCTGCAGCTGAGAATGCAAAGAATGAATGTGCGGACGGTGCGACAATGCAAACAACTAGCGTAAAGAAAGGGGCCGGAGATGACGTAGGGATAGGTGCCGGTCAGATGCAGGACTGGATGGGTTAGGAAACAAGGAGGGGCGTCGACATCCGGGAGTGGTGGAGACGAAAAGAGCGTTGCGTGTTGATCCGGTGGACCGGGTAAGGGCAGGGGTTTTCGGAGATAATATTAGCCGAATTGACATCATGATCGGCGAGGGCGGCAAAGCGTGTTCTCTCCAGCGCGGAAATAAATTCAAGGATACACACAAAATATGATTTTTATATCATCTGGAAGCCCTGAATATGGGCTTTCTGGCCATACCTATGCTTTGAGGCGTTCCGCATCACGTACGGTATGGTTCTTAGATTGGAGGGATTTTTCACACCTTCCGTGAGATCACTATGGAGTAGTGCGCTTGGGATGGGCTCTGGCGTAGTAGGACCCAATAATAGTAGCTATATGAATATGTACTTTGATTTGAAAAACCCGCAGGCCATCCGGCTTTCCTGGATTTATAAAGAGACTCAGTGGCCCGGGGACCTAGGCAGGAGGGGTCCCGAGGGGCCGAGGGACGACTATGTGTGATGCGACCAAAGGACTCTAGGAATGTTCGAGAACAAGCTTCTGGGCGTACACACGGCGAGTTCAAGGTCCACAGTTGTGATCCTTGTCCCGTAAAACTGTTAAGTCGGAGCCCAGGTCTCGTGGAGGACAACACGGGTTTGAATTGCCAAGCACAGTATTTGTCAAGTCACCTCTTGCGAAGGCTCGGCGCGCTTCTCTTGCCGGGCATGGATCATAAGGCTCGGTTTGTTTTACCGCTGTTTCTTCTGTACACCGCGGAGTACCTTGCATATCACTTTGGCCATGACTGCACAGATACGATGACGTTCACCGCATGACCCTGATGTTTGGACCACACAGGAGACGAGACGTTTTCGCAATGCGTTTGAAGCAGCGTTTCGCGTCGGACACCATCATTGAATGGTTGCTACCTGGGTCCACTCTAAGCGCGAGGTAATCCCGGGTAGATCAATAACACGCGTTGGATTATTCACGGCAAGACTGGCGCTCGTAATCTTGAATGAATACATGACCTTCGTTACATGATTTATGTGCTGCGACATACTCCCATCGGAAGGACGATGTCCGTGTCCTGTCCACTATGCCAGTCAAGTGCTTGAATGGGTGGGAGAGAAGGATGTAGGGTTATACGAATGAAAAAGGACGAAACGACAAAGCGACCATGGTCATTAGTCAATGCCACATTCAGAGCGGGAACGAAGTGTCAGAGATATACCGATGAGTTTGGCAGTCGTGAAACTGTGGTTGAATTTCCACACGTCAGCCTACATCAGCCATTAAAGCCCGGTTTACGGTTTACCGTCGGTAAACAAATCGGGCTTATTATTTTTCATATGGACGAGAACGAGGCCCCGGCTTGGCAGGCTATCGAACTTGCATCCCGCATCCATGCGCCATGGAGTAGTGATTAGATTTTTATTTTTTATATGGACGTCGGCTCGGCACGGTGGCAAACCCCCGTCGCTCGTTCTCACCGCAACTCTCTGCGCGGGATGCCGGTATGATGCCGGCGGTATAATGTAATTTAATCCCGGCGCCTTCGGATGCCAAGGGTTCCAAGCTGTATAAAGGGGAAGAAGGGCTGCCTAGCAATAAATCTGCATTACAACCATGCACTTTAACCGCTCGATCATCGCCATCGCTGTTGCCGCAGTGACTATCGTGCAAGCGTCCTTAGTACCGGTAGAAGCGAGGGAAGGCGAGTGCCATCGCATCCACTCCATCCATAGACCCTCCCTGATCCCGCTTTGCTTTTTTTCCTTCTTTTTTCAGAGTGCGGACTCTCACCGACATGCCAATGCGAAGTCAATCCAGCCACCGGATGTGAACTCCTGTTCGACGAGTGTTCACAGCAGTTCTACTGGCCGTCGACGTGCGCGCCATGTGGCGCCTGTATCAAAATCTGTGTGCCTTGTAAGTGGTCAAGCCTATCGGCGGTTCGCGCTGATGACTGATTATGATTGCTTGCCCGATAAGTGTGTAGTTCCCCGTGAACCCGCATTGGATAGTTTGTTGTGCCATAATAAACTTCAATTCATAACAGTGTTGTGTCTTTGTGGGAGACCCAGATATGATGAATGACTCGGACTGATCATCTTCGCCTATCCGACTTGTTCCTCCAAGGCCACCACTGCGTTCAACACCATGTCTGGGCCCTTATCCAAGCCTGCCGTGGCTGGATCAACGAGTATGACAGTCGTCATTGGACGAAAATCAAATGGCCATCCGTGGCCACGGGCGACCACCCCTGCCATCCGTGACTGTGGCCATGAGCAGCCTACATTGATGGACATGGATGTTCAAACTGGCATATGTTCTTCGTGGGCAAATAGCACTATTCATGGTCAAAAATCAACGTTCTTGTGCCTCAGTGCCAAGTGGCTTGCATGGCGGTCAAATGGCGTGTTTGGATCTCAGCCCAAAATTGTTATCCGAGGTTTTGTTGGGATTTCGTCCCAACGAGGCCACTTCCTGATCTGCCATTGTTAACAAATGTAGCATTTATGCGGCGCCATATTGAGTCGTTGCGTTATTGAGAAGCTACCAATCTCCAGTGTCGGCAGCCCCGTCGAATTGGAGCTTAAACTTGTGTTCGCATTCGATTTTTACCGCATTCGAATCCAAAAGCCTTGAAGTTCGACCTTCTCGGGGAACCCAAATCCTTTCCAAAATAATAAGGATTGATGTTTCTGGGCTTCCTGTGGTCGGCAACGGTGTCTAAGATGTGACAATGAACTTGAAGCCGCAGATACTGAACCGCACTGACCAAATTTGCCGACAGAGTACTTCGCACATTTCAACCCAACTTGCAAGGACGTAAAGGTTGGTTGAAATTTTCGCTTCAGTGAAAAGGGTTCATAGATGAATCACTTACGGAGAAGCAAATTCTGATCCACATTGCCATGCATTTAAGTTATAGAGCGCGAAGAATGCGGTGGAAACCATACAATCCTCCATCATGTTCAATTACGGGGTCTGTGTTCTTATGCCAGTATGGGAAGCATTGATCAGAACCCGATGTTTGTCTCAATAAAACCTGGTCTCCAACAGAAAAATTTAGTACAAGAAATTTAGTCTATAGCTATATTAATTGGCCATGAATAGCGACACAGATGCTGAGCATTCGCGGTCCATGAATAGTGCAGCATTTTAATTCAGGTTGGTTATTACCATTCAAGGGCCATGGTTGGCTCATGGCCAACTCGAAGGCGCCAACATGCATGGTCCATGGATGAACGAACACGAGTACCTCACGCATCACCATCGATGGCCCTGCACGATCACGCGCGCGCATCGATCTCTTAGATGGCGGCAGAGGTTGAATTTCAACCTGATGTTAAGCCTAGATAAGGATGTATTTCAGCCGAGGATAGCGTGAAATTCACCGACCTTAGGTTGAATACTATTATCTGAGACCCCTTAGTGGGCCACACTAGTTAGTGGGCCACTTGCATAATATAAGCCAGTGGGATGCATAGACCTAGGATTTGGTACTTCTAGGATGGAATACAATGTATGAGGACAGCGTGCGTCAAATTTGGAGGAAAGTGTTGGCAGCGATCAACAGCTGTGCTGGGTTTTTGATCGGGATGACGACGTGTGAACATCATTCCTTGTCTCCGAAAACCTTCTTCCGCTTGTTCCTCCACCAATTCCTGGCTAATTCACAAGATCAGGGGCTCGTTCTCATCCCTGGATCCAGGGAAATGATCTGCAATCATCCTGAGAACAAAAAATGTTACCTCTCGCCTTGCTGAGCCCCAAGAAGACCTTGATTTGAGCTTGAGTAGCAGATTCTCAACCTCTCGATGGTGAGCCAACCGTGTATGATACGGACCTGAGACTTTGGGGATGCTTTTTAGACACCAAAAACTCTCTCAAAACGAAATCAAGGGTTTTTAACTGCCATATTTGGTGGTCACCGAAGGATACATCCTAAAACGCCCGAATTTCGTTGGTGTGTATGTACGAACTTTTTTGGAGTGGTTATTGTAGCCTAGAGGTCAGCTATTGTTAAAATATATATGCGGATGCATCTTATCTATCGGTACATATTCAATTTTGGCGCACCAATGCACTCTGTGCTTTGCAGAGTGTGCCATTCTGTGTACACAGTGATTTCACCCCTTTTCCTTGGCTCAAAGGGAAATATTTCAGGTGCTCATATACCTCGGAAGTACTCTGTTATTGTACCTAATATTGCAATTGGATGTCTTTAATGATTTGGGATACATTGGGATGGCCAATATCAGTCCGAATGAACGATGTGAGGAGGTGGCCCACTAAGCCGTTTTTGCCGTTTTGGGAAACCGCCGGAACAAAAAATTCCATAGGTCGAGAGACCATCGTGTAAATTCGCGGAAACTATCTCAACTCACTCACAGGATGAATACCTTGGTGCTAGACCCCATATAACTGTATATACCGCATTTCACGGGTGGGCTCGAGGTCAAAAAGGCCATGGTGGCCCACTAAGCAGTCGCAGATAATACGTGGTTATAGGTTGGTTGATTTGTAACCTAGGTCCTATTTGTGTACAAAATTATCCCAGGGTATTCCGCTAATTTTCAACCTAGCACAGGATGAATTCGGATTACTGCGAGCCCACCGCACTGTTGCAGTGCACCTCTTCTCAGATTGATTGGTTGTCAAAAAAAAGTGTATTCATTGTACCCAAACATATTTAGCACTACGTACACGCCCGACGCCCCTCGCACACAACGCACCAAATGGGTAGCGTGTCCACATATCAGCAACGGGTACTCAGGGTGTGCGGTGTGCACCTCAAGCGCCTGGGAGTTTAACATCGACTGCAAGAAAAGTAAGGATTTAATCAAAAGCGAAACAAGTATGCGTACGCATTGAGGCTCGCGGGCGCGTTGGAGCCCAATTTTTCCCACACACAACCCGGACACTGGGCAGTGGCTCTGCTCATCCGTGAAATATCGGCCGCGGGTAGGTCGTTGACGGTTGAAGACGTCTTGAGAATTACCGAGAGGCTGTGACCCGTGGAACCACTTGAATTTGATGCTTGGGAAGCAGTCCAGACTCGAG
The DNA here is from genome assembly GCA_029378395.1 of Mycena leptocephala. Taxonomy (NCBI): domain Eukaryota; kingdom Fungi; phylum Basidiomycota; class Agaricomycetes; order Agaricales; family Mycenaceae; genus Mycena; species Mycena leptocephala. The sequence goes on from JARJLF010001364.1 coordinate 8,238, forward strand.
AGTTGAGGATTAAGGATTCCAGGTATATTGCGGTGGCGGAGACCTTGAGGGCCAGGAAGTGCTTGAAGCTTACAGACACTGGGCACTCGACGGCACGAGATGCTTGAGAACTTGACTGGCGTGAGGGTGCATGATACTTGGGATGGGCGAGACTAAAGTTCAGGAGGCAGCTAGACCTTCACAGGAGAGCGGCACGACGGGGAAGGAGGGTCGCCGCTGCGGGGGGATGGAAAGAAACGCGATCAAAAAGAAATATGGAACCTTGCTTCTGAGATGCAGCGGAAGAAACGAGTAAAGATCTGCGACTCACGTTCGGCCAGATTATGGCCGGCGGAATAATTACAATGCCGAACACATGACGGCTGAGGTCTGGATGAGGTTCAAAGAGGTTCATTACCGGCGACCGCCAAGTTTTATACTTACACCAACAAGGTCTGAGGCGCCATCCTGGCCCCGAGTCAGCCCAGAGTAACATGTACATTCCGACTGTACCTGTTCTTACCTTGTTCTTGACTGATGGCAGATTTGGAAGCCCGTGGGCTGGCAGAGCGTGAGACGCAACATGCGTAACAACCGGATTTCAGTGATATTCGTGGGGCGTTTTTTGGTGATTCAATCGATACAGTGCATCCGGAATTCGGCAGCGTTCTCGGCGCATGCGCTTCCGAAGTCATTGGTAGCCTTTTAAGTCTCGTTTGAGCACTCCGCGGTACATTGGAGTTCGAATAGAAGACTGTTTGTGTACCTTATCGAGTCCCTCCGTTGACATTGGGAATGGAAAGATTCAGTTAGACCACGTGAACTTCTACTGTGCGCCTACCAAATAAGATCAATCCAATTGTGACTCGCGAAACCACGTTAGTATGATACATAAATCATCCTCCACCTCCCGTATTACAATGGTCAAACACATTCTGCAAGTGCGCAGAATCCCAAAATGCTCCATTGTTCAAAGAGATGGTATGGCAACCAGGGTCTTTATGTCATTCAAGGTAGATGCAGTCGTGGCGTGGAAGTAGCTCGCAAGATCCAACGAAAGTGTATGGACACGGGACCAGCGAATGTGCGCTATAGAGGCCAGAAGTTCTTCATCGCCACGTCCGATGTGCAAGGCTTGGACATGGACAATCACGAGTCTTAAAATTTTATTTTTAAGCTCGTTTTTATCTCCATTTTACCGCAAGAATGTGGCAAAACCGTGTCGATGACGTACTTGATTCGTGTTGGAATACCTTCCGTTTAAGGAAATTACTGTGGCTTAAAGGAGGTCTTCATTCAAATTGCTCTTACGTTTCGATGTTTTCAGGTCATTTGCTCTTACATCTCTGCTGTTTTACGTATTGCGGGTTACAGTGTTCCTGCTTACCTTGACCTGATTTCTTCTTTTTGATTGAATTATCTCGCAAGAATTATCTAGACGTACTTTCTCTGATTTAACAGTGTTGGCCAATCGGTTATGGGCGACCTCGGTTTTTGTCTTCACCACTAGTCTAAGCTTTACCTCCGAGGGAAGCGTAGTCATTGCTAATTTTGATGGGACCTTTATTCGCATCAGGTTGGTGCGAATCGTGATGCGATATAATGATGCGAGTGATGCTATGTCAGCGACTTTTCAGGAAATGTATTCGGGATTCTTCAGACCCTACTAGAATGTTTCAGTTTGTCCGAAGACCATCAGTATTCAATACTCACTACGTTTCGGTCTGTCGAGTTACATCTGCCCAGTAAAAAATCAAATCAATTAAGATCTCCGATCGTCTTTAGTTGCAGCCTTGAATTTTGGTTCGCAAATCCCGCGGGGAGAAATAAAAAATACACGCCTTTCATTTGGACCTTGCCTGCGGCTGAAGATGCATGTTCTATCTATGAAAAGCAAGTCAGAAACGCGGAAATGAACAGAACGCGCAACTCAAGCTGCAGAAAAAGGTCAAAAAATGAAAATTTGTTGCGCTGCCGGCCGAGTCAGCGAAACTCGGGCGCAAAGCACCGATCCACAGTAATCTCAATATACCGTTGGAGGCCTGCAGATAGACCCTCCGCACTTCGCCAAGCCAAAGCTGGAGAATCGGCAGTATGCAATTGAATAAAATGGAGGTTTTCAGGTCATTTACTCTTACAGTGTTGTTTGTACTCATTTTTTCTTACGATAGTAGGTGAGTTTGATCATTTATCGCCACCTTGTGTTTTTGGCTCTCTAGAAACTGCTTTGTTGCACCTGCTGATTTCTGCTATCCAGATTCCATAAGCATTTAGTCCTCTGCCTGTCTTTACCCTGTGTACTTCAAATTCCCGCTCCTCTCCTTCCCATCAAATTCTGATGCGATATTTGATGCGAATGGCCATCCGCGAAATTTGATGTGAGTTGCTATAAATAGCTCCCAGTCTTTATCCACCTCATTTGACTATCCTGTATGCATACATACATCTGATCCTCATAATTGATTGTCGGTAGTCTCTAAAATTGGATGCCATTGTTCGCAGTGATTCGAACTGTGACGCAAATTTAAATCGGCTTTGATGAGACATAGATTAATATATGCCGTGCGCTGCGGATCCCAAAATCTGTTATCATATTGTTCCCCGGGTGAGAGAAAAAGGCGATGTGGTACTCACAACACCAGCCCTCAGTAGAAAGATGGTCTCCATGAGACGATAGTGTGCCTTGTACGAGTGAGCCGCTAGCGCTGTAGGAGTCAACTGCCACACGCCACTATATTATATGAGACGTGTCTCTCACAGCTTGCCTTTCCGACACTTCCCATGTCCTCTAGATATCCTACCATTAATTATGTGTGTGGTGTGGCCATCGCGACTGAGGAAGGGTGGATCATGAATGGTGTACCAAACCTGATTCAGTTGCTAAACCCATGAGTACAATATACAGATAATGTGCCAATGTAGATGGTGGTTGCTTGCCGCTGTGCACTTGCTCTGGAGCGAAACAAAGGCATGGATTGTATTTTTTTTTTTCATATCTGTCCCTCGGCCCTTTAAATTGGCAACCCGTCTCTCAGAGAGCAGGGGATTTGCCATTACACTGGCGTCGACCCTGTGTGGCGAACCCGAGCCGAGCAAAGCTCGGGCGAGCGGTGAGCCGGTGGGATTTTATCCCAAGAATGATATGGGCCGCAAGAACCTGACTTCCGATTATGGTCCGGCGAACCCGAGCCGAGCGAAGCACGGGCGAGCGGTGAGCCGGTGGAACTATATCCATAGAATGATATGCATGAGCCTAATAATATTTGGACCTCACTTGGCTCGTGTTCGCAGACCTATAGGTTATGTAGTGATTCCATTTATAGGAACCAGGAGTAAACTGGCTAACCTGCATGCCTGGAGGGCCCTTGAATCTGGATCCTCGAATATTAGTTGCTAGAGGGCAAGAGGCAGGTATAACAGCCTTCTCCGTCAAATGCGGCCATCTTGCAAGCTGTTGTGGTAGCAGACAAATCTGAGACTGTAGAATAAAACTGGCTATGGCTAAAAAGAACCAGACTCGTTCTGCCATGCACCAGCAATGGCCCTAAATCACAAGTCAGATGTGGTGACAAAGCCATGGGATCCCTGAGATGGCGAGCCAGGGTCATAGTGCTAGGCCTTGATGATGGTCCTGGACTTCCAACTAGCGAGATACGAGCGTCACTCCGTTAGAGTGTCTGGTCTGGGCTATGAGGGACTAATATTAGAGGAGGAGCAAGATTGATGGTCCTGAAAATGTGACACTGCGTGCGGTGGGTAAAGGAGCGGCAAACGAATCACTGCGTTCAGACCCCCCTGTAGGCACAGGTCTGCCAGATCCTGATAGGCAGATGTGTAGGCAGACCAGTGTGCCGACCCTTGCCCATCCATCTGCCCATCCCTGCCGAGGTTGGTCCAGGTATTCCCACTGGATTAGGCACACATAGACTCACGTGGGCCAATGAGCCTAGCTAAGCCTAGTTAGCCAAATTCAAAATCTGACATGGTTTGTACCCATCCAGCCATTCCAGCCAACACCAACCTAGACCCAGGTCGGCCAAGGTTGACCAAGGTTGGCCAAGATAGACACACCGCTGTTGGCGAAGATCTACCAAGGTGGGCAGGCTTTGCCTTGGTAGGGATGTTAGACCAACGTTGGCCGACGCCTATTAGGGCAGACCAACATCGGCTTGGCTGGGCAATCCATAGGCGGGGATCGGTGAAGGTGGGCACATCTGTGCCTATGGGGGGGTCTGAATGCAGTGAGTCACAGCCAAAGACTTTAGATCTTCAAGAGAACTGTGAAGATGGTCCACAATTTCGTCCCATATTTCCTGGACGCCCAGGGTCGATACCATGTACACAGGTCACTGTCGTGGCTGCAGTTGAGAGAGAGACGGTGGCAGTCCATTAGCAGGAAAACAAACACTATCATTTGATGCAACGTCACCTCTTCGAAACCTTCATGACATGTGTTCTATCCCATCCTTCAAGTTGTCCCATCTGTCAATGTAATTTCCCGTAAGTACTTGTAGCCACGTCTTTGGAGTCTTGGATAAACTCAGACGATAATAAAATCGTCTCAAGTAACGCAAGCCGCGGCGGATGAGAGCTGGACCGCGAACGCACGGAAGAGAAGGCCCGCGTGGTGGCACTGTGTGCTCTGCTTGCACTTGCTGCATGCAACTTTCGACGCCATTTCGACTCGTTTCCTCATCCTTGATGTCTGCTGGGTTCCGTTCAGATTGCGCTACACCACTCCTGAATCTCCACTGAGTCTGTTCTATAGAATTTGCTCAGGAAGGGTGTTTGCAAGCAAGAGGTAATTGCGAGGCAAACCAGTGAGGCAACTATCACAAGTATTCTGGCTTTTTACATGTAGGCAAATATCCAATAGATAAGAACAGTATCACATGTAAGTAGAGAACTGAATAAAATAATGTGGAAGTATAGGAACAGATTGCAAAGCACATGGACCGATAACATGTTCCTCCGGGAATCATGACTTCCTTGCCTCTTCCATCTTCAAAAGAAAGTGGGGAGCTCATTTATTTATTGGTTGCTGCTTTATAGTGATTTTACTGCAGTTTACACAGTAAATAAAAAGACCTTTGACTTGTGTATCCTGAATTCTTACTACAGATCTCGGAAAATTGGGAAATTATTTGGCCGTATAGGGATGCATACCAGTTTAAATTTTGTGCCGAGGCTCTGAGAGTTAGGTAAAGAACCAAACTCTTATGAGCTCCGGTCACTGCCTGTACCATTAGGCACCATGTAGTACAGCAGCAAACAGGAATTTAGTTCAGTTCATTCAAGTTCGGACAGGCCTCTTGGGATAATTTAGACAGTAGCTACATAGGTATTGGATATTACGTCGAAACCTTCGTTACATCTGTCAAGTCATTGTCTTGGATGGAGCCAGTCGCCGTTTACGCGACAAATATGTTGAATTGAAGATTCGGAGGCAGCAGAACTGACAAATCAGTCTCCCAGGCAGAGTAGTACAAACTTAAAAAAGGTGTAGCGGATGTTGCCTTTGGAGTATATGCTTCAATTCCTTCAACATCCGTGCCTCAATAACGTCGATCAGAGCCGGGATCCTGAGCTTGCGAAGGCTTATACCAGTTGTGGTATTCTGTCTGCCGGGGGGAACTACACTGATTAGGAGACATTGATGCGAGGTTGGCTGCGTGGCCCCGTGAAGCTCCCGCCAAAGGTTGTCCGGAAAATAGGATTTTTTATATTCGGATTTCTTTGTCCGAAAATAGGACTTTTGAAGTTTGCCAAAGTGGAGGCATTTGACTCCGATTTGGCCTGCGATCATCGGGATTAACCAGATGAATTCAGCCGGCATAGCGCTTGGCTCGGAGTCCGCATACCGTTCTATCACCGGAAATTTTGTAGAAAAGCTTCGACAAATTTGGCGGTGAGCACTTTTGTCCAAAATCAGATTTTTGAGGCCCAAACGTCGCCAGAACAAGATTTTCGAGGCCAAATCTGGGATCTTTGGCGGACAATCCAGGCGGGACTGCACGGATAAGGCCCCGACTTACGGAGCGTGCCAAAACTTTAAAGTCCAACACATATGATCAAAAGACAGGGCAAAAAATTATGAAGGGACTGCAGGGTGTGCTTGTGAACGGTCGTGTAATTGTCGGAGAGCGAGAGTGGCATGGCCAAGTCGAAGTGTGCCGCCGCGACGCTGTTATCTGGACAGGAAGTGTCCGTTATGTAAGGCTAGCATTACGTAAGGATCCTTCTTTCCCACAGGGGGCATGCCCCACTGCTTATCAGCTCATAAGCTGCAGACGCTTATGAGACAAAATTCAGAATAATATATTGACTTGACCTGGTCCCACTTTCTGGAACATGCCGTTGAAATATACTATGCTACACCACTGTCTCAGCATTCTCAACAAGCTCACCCATTTCAAGGCTGTATATCCCAGGCACCCAAATGGCAACCAACCAAAGATGGGGTTATCTATGTTCCATCTGGCTGCCTGGCAGCAGTGGCAAGTTATACCTTTGATATTCAGCCAAAATCTAATATCTATCACAAACTCCAAATCTCAATACTCATGGGGGGAGGGGATTTATTATACTCGCGTGGTCCACAGGCTGAACAACGAGTTTACGGAAGACAAACAAGTAGTACTGTAGTGGGTGGTTATCCTCACAGAATTCTACAAGATGCCAACCGAGCATAACATCATTCCAAGGGTTCGATCACACAAGATGCTGGCAAACCGTGGACTGGCCGGCCGTTGGAATGGCTGGACCTCTGGTTAGAACCTCATGTGTGGGTGTGTTCAGGGAAGTAGGATTAATGTCAAGACAAGCCCTGGGTCGACCTGGCTGTGGCGGGACAGTGAATAACCCGGCCGGGACGATAGTCGAATAACCCAGTCTGAAGTGATCGCAACCGACAACGAGAGGGCAGCGCTGAACAACCCGGCTCTACTGGGGAAGTTTGGCTGTAGCCGTCGAGGTGGAGTGTTGCAAGACTTGGAAAAGGCGGTGGAGTAACCACCTGGTCACCGAACTCGAGGAGAAGATGATATGTGTACGAGCGTCGTTCGTAGTCGTGGTGAAAGAGTGCTGCGCCGTTGTCAGGTCAAAGCAGACTTGATATTAGACGAGGTAGAATCTCGAGTACATGTAGATTCTACTGAGTTTATATACTATGTCCTATGAAACTGATGGTTGTCCCTCCTATGAAATAGCGGATGCCCTTAGGCGACCGATCTTGGCAACAGGTGATCAGGGTATCCCGATCGTTGTTTGAATGAATCCCTGGTTGGTTATTCTGAATCCAATCGCCCTAAATGTATCCCGATCGTCATTTGAATAACCCCTGGTTGGTTATCGTCCCAAACGAATACGAATAACCCCCTGTTGGTTATTCTGTATTGCTTATGATAACCCAGAATACCCGGGGTTAAGGTTGAGCAAAAATGTTGGAAGTATGCCAAATCATGACAATTAAGAAACCCTTCAAGATGTGTTCACTTTTCAATAGTGTGGATGAACGCTAATTCTTATAGCAGAGTCACCTGGGGAAACCAATTTCTATTTTGACAAGGCTAGTGCATGGCCCAGAGTAATTGACTTCAAGAAACCAGCCAGTGTTCAGTGTCAGCGGCCGACCTCAACCAACGTGGGTTACATGAACGGGTGAACCGATTCAGCGGGGTGTCTTCCACTCTAGAACCTACACTCTCAATGGAGGGTAGGGTTGAACGGCCGGCGGTCAGCGGGCAATGCATCTCGCAATGACGGTGCACTTATAACTCACAGCTGCAAGCTCACGCAGGCTTCTTCCAACTATATCGAATCTTTCTGATATCTGACTGATTTCTGTCTGTCCAATTCTCTGAGTCCACTATATGGCCCTTTTCCCAGAGGATAGTCTACTACTTCTTACAAGTATTTTACTAGGCTTTTTATACAGCATGAAAGGAGATAAAAGGAAACTTTCGGAACAGGGACCAACGTGGTCCCTGGGAGGTTATGAACCAATAGAAAATGAGGTATTCACTTCCGTGGGTATGAAGTCCTTCTCCCGGAGATCCACCACATGGTCTTCCCGGCCACACCTTCATGGTGTGCTATGGCTTGCTCATTGTCTAGGTAACTGCAGGGCTTTTGCATCATCTCGTGATTAACCAGAAACTCTCCCGCTGACACTGTCTGGTTCAGCGGGCGCCTGTCAAGTCCCTTTCAGAGAATTACTTCATCTTATTTCAAGTCGCCCAGAGTGGCACCACAGTCAGTGGGCCACTCCAAAAAGGTAGTGTTTGTTTCAAGTAGCCACTGGGGAAGGAATCCCCGACTCAATCAATATATCAATCAAGGTGCCAGACATCGCCCAGCGATCCTCATCAGCTAATATACCCTTTAAGAGGATTGCCCGCTGACTCTGACACATCCTGTCATATCACATCTTTAGTTAATAGTTGTCTCCCGCGGTTGAACTAATGCATGTGTTAGGATGCAAGAGTTGCCCACTGGCTCATACTTATCAGTATCAGTTGTGTTCCATAGTTCTGTATGGCTCTCCGCATCAGCAGCAAACTCTAAGACTTCAATAATTCCTCTTGTTCACTTCTAGTACTCAAAGAGGTAGTGTTTAGCTACTTCCTGGAGCTCAACGGTTGGGGTTTAATTAGCAGAACACTGACTTGGTTAAAGACTGTTAAGCTGTTATCCAGAGTGACCCGCTGACTTTCGACTGTCAACAGCGTAGCCTACCACTCTGTACGCTCTGTTCCCAAGCCTCACATTATCCCGTAAGATAGTTCAAATTTGAATAAAAATTGTGGTTTTTATGCGTGCCCGGGAGCACGCCCTATCATTGTCAGACCCTCATATTGCTTCCAAATGATAAAGGGACCTGAGAGATCTGTTCCTGACCATTTTCGGACTAATTTTGACTTCTGCATTCTATAACGCCACTTGTGCCAATTTTTTTTTGATCTCAGTTGATTTTGGTCAAATTTCGGGCGGAAACTTGGCTTCCATGAGGAAAATCGAACAGAAATGGGTCTAACTGCTCAACTTCCAGCCTCTGAACCCCCAAGATTATTTTTGCGAATTCTATATGGCTCTGCAGCCATTTTCTGGGGAAACCGTGACAAAAAACATATTCGTCAACCGTCTTGGTGATGCGTGACAACGACCAAAGTTCGTCGCCCCTGTGACCCGTGACCGACGAATTGAATGAAAAGATACAGTACTTAAAATCACAAGAGCCCCTCTTCTGACCCAAGGTCGGGTGAGGGTGAGCAGCAGAAACTTGATTTTGACTTAATTAAAGGACCAGCGGAAAATGCAGGATCAAGGAATGATCCGGATTTGTACTGCCATGCGATGCACTGGCCCTCAAACACAAGTTAACCCCGTCCCCAACTTGCTGAGGCGGTTGTTTTATCCTACGCCACATCCCACTGCCGAAACGACGAGAGAGTTAATATAGCGGATTCGACTCGTTCCCATGCTGTGGTGTCTGGTGGCATCTCCACTGCCTTTCTCCCGATATATCACGGACCCTGAGTATTTCTGGTGCGTCTAGTGTTATTTTCATCGGACACAAATTTCATGTTAGCCACAGCTAACCAGGTACATAGTGCTCGCCGTTCACTCACTCTGTAATGAGATGCCATTAGCTGAATGCAACACGAAAGAGGAAGGACCGGCTGCGGATTCCGACCAGCATCCATGCCAGGTCGATCAGAACCTTCTTGTTTGATCCGTCCTCAATTTAGCAGCAGTCGTCTATGTAATGCCACGTCTGCGGACCCACTGCCTCCGCCGTTCCCAGTTCCTCCGCTCATGTCAACAATGGACATCGATAACATGAAGATTGCGCGCGACGTGTAAGGGCGTTCGACCTAGTAAAACATTCGATGCTAAGTAGTCCCCTCAGACAACTCAGTCGTTCCTTGTTCCTTGCAGGAATAGGTGTGTCCCCGATCTTTTTGCCCTATACGATGAACTCCTTCCTTATCCCGCCCAGTGATTTTGCTCTACGACCACCTCTTGACGATCGGATCCGAGATCCAACACATATGGGTGACGACACATAAACGCAGCTCGATGTGGTTCCTCCTTATTCGATATTTCTCCTTCGCTGGCAACATCGTAATGGCGCTCGATACATTTGGAGATTTTGGTCCGGAGGTATTTATTATTTTCTGTGTTGCCCACCGCTCTTTTAATCACTGATGGCTCTCTGCCCGCCCTCAGACGTAGGTCCTTTTTTTTTTCTCAAAAAAATCTACTTATACAGCGCATTCCCTGCAAGGTGTGGGAAATTGCGGGTCACGACTGGACTGATTATTGTCGCACAGGAGTTCATCATTGGATGTACCTCATATTCCTGCTATATAATGCCTGCGCTCATGACTGTGGAAGGCACCCTTTTCCTGCGTGTGTACGCATTATACAACCTGAACCGACGTATCATGTATCTGCTCCTGTGCGCCGGGGTAGTTATTATGTCAGTGGGCGCGGTGAGTGTTGTACAACATTTTGGCCTCTGCTGATCTTCCGAAGTGGTCCATCGTGCCGGTGGGCCTCAGTCCCATTGGCAGGACAAGCGCTCCAGGCTGTTATGTCCCGCAATCGAAAACTCAGTAGGCAAATTATATGTGTACTCGTTCAATCCGTTTACCGACTGGACATTCACCGCAGAGACCTTCGTAAGTTTATTTTATTCTGACGATGCCCAATCTACCTCACGCTGCGGTGCAGGAATGGCGGCCGCATGGACTGGAGAGTGCGCATAATTCTTTGTTTATCTCGCCGCGCTCGACTACAACTTCTGTCACATAGACTGGCAGGCGACATCCTCGTCATCGGCCTGACTCTTTGCCGTTCGTACACTCGACGTCGAAATGGTGTTTTGTTTGCTGGATCCCTGTGGAGAATTATCATACGCGACGGTAAGACTATTGCCATCCATTCTAGAGGCTGGGATCTGACTGCGTCTCCCAGGTGTTGTTTATTTCGGGCGAGTCCAATCCCGTGCCGCTGGGTGGTGTTCCTGACAATGTGCGCAGCATAATATGTCTGGTCAACATGACAAACATTCTCATGTTCTATGTGCGTACTCCTCCAACCATGCGGCGAACTCATCTAATTGAGTCCACAGTTCGGAGATGTTTGCTTTCCGTTGCCATGCTTTTATCTGCATTGATCATTTCATACGGTAGATCTACACCTCGAACAGTCTCTCGTGGTTCAAGACGGCGTATGTGGAGATTTCTTTCAATCTCAGGCTACTCATTAGATGGTTCTATGTAGAATCTCGGTTGCCATGATATCGCGCTTAATGCTCAACCTGCATGTGGCGGCGGCGCGGGAAATTGGAATGGACACGGACATGGAACTGGAAACTGTCCGTTTTGTACGTCGGAGTGGAACAGACATCACCTCCGGAGGTGAATAATCAAGGTTGAATCGCGTTTGTGATATGCATGGACAACAACGTCGAGAATTTGGAGTTTTACATTGCTAGGAAGTTCACGTATCTGCTGGGTAGAAGCTACCTCTCTGCCAATAGCAAACGAACCTCTTCCAACCATTCCCACCTCATCCTCCCAGGCGCCGCATTTTCTGCTTTCCCACTGTACTTCCTACGCCGATCGCAGTTTTGCCATCCGTTCTTGCTCACGTCGTTGCACATGGAAGTGATGTGTGATAGACCACCACAATATGCTTTGCCGCGAGAAGAACGTCTGTATGAATCGCTCGGGGCAGCCGGCGCTGCATGGTCGGCGCAGGCTTAGTAGCCCCAGCACGGTGCGTACTGATACCTGAAGGAAGTACAACAGTAGTGGGGGTCCAGTTCTGCGATGCGATATGGATTTATTGCTGCCTCTAGACATTAAGATTCGGAAATGAAACGCACAGATGATGTCCGTGGATTGATTCTGAAATATGGGTCCAATTCGGTTGCCGTAATTCCCATCGATAATCCACCTGTCGGGCGCCTCCGCGAGCTTCTGCTTCAATTTTGGATGCAAGTGGCCGGTGGTGCAGTGGCCCCACCCGGGAGTAAAATATAGCAAGCGAGATGAGAGGTACATCGAGGATATAGCCGAGCTGTATCCCCAGAGTGGTCTTACGATCCGTATTGACGAACCTTCCCCGATCCTCCACTCAATATCTAACGAGTGATAAGATAAAGGAGAAATACTAGAATTCCCAACGAGGTTTTCCCGCACGCGTCGCCGATGAGTTGTGGGTGGACCATGGCAGGAGTAGTTGACAAGAACAAGGTATGCCTTCGCTACCCTCCGGTGACTAAAAAAATGCGAGTTTCTGATTCATTCCAGCATTTCCCTGAGCGAATATTCTACATCCTCTGTGGATCGCCGGTCTTAAACAGTGTGTAAATGCCGCAGGTAACTGTCGCTCGGATCTTCACGTGCGTTCTGGACCATGTCTGCATAGCGATGCGGATATATGCGCGGGGCGGCGCACATTAGCGTGGACCGGCGCGGCACTGGCGCGCATTGACGCGGTGTGGTTGAAGGAGTTGAACGGATAATTTCCGGTCATGACATTCAAACGTAGATAAAATAAATTGAACTGTACATTCACCCTGTGGCAATATTGTCCCTCATCTGACCAAGATCCTAGGAAATAAATATCATCGATATTACACTGGTTGGGCTTTGACTTCAATTTGAGTGTTCCATGAATTGGGGGGATGCGCCGTCTTACTTTTGACTCCCGTGATCCTGGGGTCAATCTCCTGCAGTCAAAAGTGCAATTGCGCCGCCGGCTTCAATGCGATGCTGTGCACATCAAATGAGGAATCCCGGAGAAAAGGCCGCGGCACTGCAGGGAAATGACGCGGTGGTGGTTGTGCAATTGCTGCGTCGAGAAGTGCCGCACACTGTTTATCTCCTTCCACGGCACGCCGCGCTGCGCTATCGAACACGCTGGTACCATCATCACCTCCACCCACAGCTCCCACCGTCTCAGATTCCCATATCATGTCACAGGCCACCATGCACTATAGTACTGTCCTGCATTCCCCCTTTCTGTTCCTCGAAACCGCCGCTAACCAACAAGTTCTAAGTCTTGCCGCCTCCCCACTTCGCTGCTCTCAGTCTGGAGGCTTTGAATTTCGAATCTCCAACTTTTCGTGAATGAACCAATGTGTTCCATCCTGGCATTCATCTAGAATGAAGTCATGGATACACTTACCGAGACTCGCCACTCCCAAGAGACCCATGAACAGAGGGTAGATAACTCTGCGCTTGTAGATTGCAAACAACGCAACCATTATTCTTTTGATTGGATGGTAATGGGCCCACCCATGAACAATGTGAGCGAAATATTCCTGAGCAAAGAAGGTTGACAAGGTCTGGAATAATGGTGAGAGATTTCTTGGGCATGGATTGAGTAGGAGTCTACTGGTGCGCCAAGTTGAGCTTTCGCCTCCCTAAGCAACAACAATAAATGAGTAAATGAGAATCGCCGACGGAGAATAAGAATCACCGTCCAACACACCAAGGAACATTGGTGTTCGGCTCAAATTGGCCAAATCCATTAATGAGCAACTCGTACGACGCTCCGAAGAAGAGACCAGTTTGGGCCGTCTCGAAGATACTGTCATCATGACCAATCACCTTGAGTTGAAGGACGGGAATCCGTTTTCGGCTGCCTACATACGTAATTAAGACAACCTGCGTGGATTGATTAGGGACTCCAATTCAATAGCTGGAAGGGATGCGCAGTGCCGGCCAACTGACCGCTGTCTTTGTAAACTACCGGTCGGTCGGATACCAGCGGAAATACCTGCGGCGCAATTAGCGTGTAACTATCGGGGTCAAAATTTGCTCAGATGAACTCACAGGTAGACTTGGAGAAGACCCACTCCATATAATCTGGAAGATGTCAGAAATAAAATCCCTGGATGGTAAACAGTTAGCTTACATGGCCTGTAGAAGTTGGGTGATAAGTTATATCCTCAGAGTCGAGCCAAGGGGACTGGCCATGGTGAGATTGATACTGGTCGGGGGATATTGAGAGTGCCATAGACGACTGTGAGGTGTAATATATATCACGATCTTGGAGATCTTCTGTGTGTGAGTCAAACATCCTATTGCTGCCTCATCAGAAGGTATATATAACTCGCTCGCTCCCAGTCCGTGTCAGGTCGCCAACGGTGGCAGAATGCCTGATCCTTCGTGGAGGATACATGTGCGACCCGATCAGACGGTCATATAACTTTGGTTCCTCATCTCGACTCGCTGGCTCCGGGTCTGTGCCAGGTCGTGGGTATGGGCCGTTTGGAGGCGTCAGGCCGCAACCAGGGCGAACCCCGAGGAATGGGACAAATCGAGTATACCATCGTGCCTAGATACCGTGAGGCTCCAACGATTCAGTTTCCATCTATGGAAATCTGTAAGCTAAAGAGAGGATTAGAAACGTTCATAAACCGTGCTGAAAACCATTTATAAATGGTATTTCTCCAAACCAGTCGATTAGCTGTTCGGTATTTATCATTTCAAACATTGCCTCCGATGATTATTGCAATCACAGAGGATCAGGACGGAATGCATGTTGGCAACCAGAGCAATACCATTTATCGAGGATCGGTGCGACCGCCCGCAATTGGGGTAGAGTATGTAGTAAACCAGGGCGAACCCAAACGAATGGAACAAACAAAGTAGATCTCCGGGATCTGTAGCCTTTCCAGTATGCGAAAACGCTGAGGTCTTCGTGCATCGAGGCCCAATCCATCTTCTAACATCTGCTTCCTGCTTGCAAACCCCAATAGGATATCCGCGAGCCCGATTTGGCAACTTTTACTCGAACATTTCACAGGTGCTTCGGTGAACTTTAAATGAAACAATTCTGCAATGGCACCGGCGGGCATCCCGGGTTTTGGATGGCCTCGAATCTGGTTTGGGGAGCTCGGTGAGATCCGTAGGGTTGGTTCAAGTGAGATCACCGTGCAGAATTTGTCAGTAGACTCACGCGGAATGTCAAGATCAAGACGGGAAAGAATTCCAGCCGCTTCCTCGTGCCAGAAGCCCAGATAGGATACCCCGCCACCCAAACTCGGCAACTTTCTCTCGGACATTTCACAGCTACTTGTAATCGAGGAAATCAGTTATGTAAGTGCCAGCGTCACCCCATGTGTGAGGGCTCCGAATCTTCGGTGGAAACCGAGACGGCGACATACTGTACCCATCTGTGTGGTAGCAACCCTCCAAGAGGCGTTACGAAAATTTTAGGTACGATGTAGCAACCAGTTGCCTTATTTGGTGCCGGACCTTCCCAAAAAGACAATTACAGCCCCGCTGGGCCGAAAGATTCCCGACTTCAAAAGTTCAGATTTTGAGCGTTACGGTGCAATTTAGGCAACAATTTTGGGCCTGCGCTATGTGTTATGTTGCTACCATTACAGTAAACATGGCGGCTGATCTGCGGGGTTGGTTTCAGGTGAGATCACCGCGCGGAACTTGTCAGTAGACTCACACGGAATGTCAAGATCGAGACGGGAAAGAATTCTCGCCGCTGCTCCCTCCTCGCCCTGGAAGCTCGAATTGGATACCCCGCCACCCAGATTTGGCAACTTTCCCTCAAACATCTCACCACCGGGCAACCCGGCTGTTAGGGCCCCTCGCGTCTCAGGCTGGCTCGGGGGCCCGGCGACATACAGTATGGTGTCTGATGTGTGGGGGTGGTTCAGGTAAGGTCACCGCGCAGGTTTTGTCAGCAGACTCACAACGTGTAGGATGTCAAAGCATAACTAAACTGGGTGCTAGATACGGGGCATGGACGTTGCTGTTAAGGCTATTCTTGAAGCGAGATCCATGAGATCGAACTCTAAGTTGAATTTGAAATGTGTGAACTCTAAAATTCTGGATCTGTGGCTTCCCTTGGCCCACACGACATTGTATAGCCAGTTGAGTCCGCCGAACACAGCCCAAGATTCGTTCCGCCCTATATTAGGACTCATGGCCTATCCCTCCATTGCTCTTCCTTCCTTCTCCATCCAAACAAATGTCTCCTGTCCCAGAGAAAACGACCGTGCTAGTCGTTGGCGGTGGTCCCGCCGGCTCTTACTCCGCCTCAGTTCTGGCGCGTCACGGAATCGATGTGACCATCCTGGAAGGCGCAAAGTTTCCCCGATACCACATTGGAGAATCACTCCTTGCATCGACCAACTACTTCCTCGAGTATATCGGAGCCCGTGAGAAGGTCATGGCACATAGGTTCGTGAAGAAACCAGGTGCTTCATTCAAGTTGCGTAGGGACTTTCCGCGTATGTCTCATTTGATGAACTATATGATTTGTCTACTGAACTTTTGTTCCCCTTTCATGTCGTCTAGCGGTGTACACGAACTTTGTCCGTTCTCCGCTCTCTTCCTTTTCGAATATTTAACTTGAATTCGATCCAGATCGACCACAGCACCGGGAACCACGCGCTGAACGTGAATCGTGCTGAATACGACGACATTCTCTTCCGCCACGCTCAATCTCAAGGGGCTAGAATATTCGACGAGCACAAAGTCACCAGTCTCCGGTTCTCAGCGGAGGACTCCGACCGCCCAATTGGCGCTGAATGGTCCAACCCCTCGGGCGACAAAGGGGTTATCAAATTCGACTATCTCATCGATGCGTCGGGAAGATACGGTCTACTCTCAGCAAAGTATCATAAGGATCGGAAGGTGACACAGAGTTTGAAGGTATAGTCTTGGAATTCAAGTCGTTCTCTCCTGGATTCGGACGCTGATAGCTTCTTAGAATTTTGCGATTTGGGGATACTGGAAAGGCAATTACAAAAACGACCAGGGCACAGACCGAGAGGGAGCTCCGTTCATCGAGGGTCTACACGGTTCGTCCGCATTTCTATTCCTCCAGCTCCGGTCGTTGCCGAGTGGACTGATGGCGAACATTGACAGACCACACCGGTTGGGCATGGTTCATCCCAATCAGCAAAGACACGGTCTCCATCGGCGCGTGCATCCACGAGAAGTACATGAAGGAGAAGAAGGATGGAAAGACACAGCAAGAAGTCTATCACGATATCTTCTCCCAGCTCGAGATGGTCAATGATGCGAAGGCTGATTCGGTTCTTGTTCCCAACAAGGATGGCGGGTCGATCCCGGTTTATATGGCGAGTGACTTCAGCTACCTGGCAGAAAATGTCGGAGCAAAGAATTATCGTCTTGTTGGCGATGCTGCGGGTGTGTGGTTTAATTCTTACGTCTCTCAGTTCCGCGTCGTTTTTGATCCCCAATTATTTTCATCAGCATTCATTGATCCTTTCTTCTCCAACGGAGTCCACATCGCATTCGTGGGTAGTTTGTCTGCAGCGTTGTCTATAATTTCCATCATCGAGGGGCACGCAACAGAAGATGTCGCTGCAGGTTTCCACAACCGCGAGCTCAAGTCGGTTTACATGCGCTTCTTTGTTGTGGTGGCCGCCGCGTACCGCCAAATGCGGGGAGGAGAGCTGGACATCCTGAACGACGTGGATGAGACAACGTGCGCGTCCCACCGACTACAAATGATACTCACGCTAATCTTTCTCTTTCAGCTTTGACCGCGCCTTTGCACTCATCCGGCCGGTCATCCAAGGCACCGCCGACATCGGTCAAGACTCCATGAGCTCCAGCGACAAAGAGCTCACCGAAGCCGAGCTGCAGGCTGCGATGCAGTTTGTGTTCAAGCTGTTTAGCGGGGAGCACAGTGATGTGATGAATGACCTTGATATGGATGCACGGGACCGGTTGAAGGCGCTTGGAGACCAACTACCTTTCAATCTGCAGCATGACGGAGTTAAGATGGTTTTGAATGAGGCGCTAATAACGATGAAGAGCAAGGTGGCGAACTATACACCAATCGCGCCGATTGAGGCGTAGATAGGCAGACAGTCGACTGTCCTTTGTTATTTCTTTTCGTGAAAAAGAATTAATTAATTAATTTGCATGGGTTTTTGGAATGAATAGGACCTTACTGTAAAGCTGTTGGTTCTCGAAACAATTTGGGGAATGGATTGGCTCGCACACTCTCGCACAGGACTACAGTGGAGAATAGCATGTCAAGAAGAAGATGAGTATGTTATCATAGCCATTCATTCACTCATCATGACATCTGCTTCATCCCGATTAAAACTCCTGGGTACCCACTCGGTCTCCCAGAGTTCGATTTCAGGAAGCTGCCCCTGTTTCTTCGGCACCCACGGGTGGCATATTATGGTGGCCAGTCTTCCATTTGGGCAGAGAAGTGTATCCCTAAGGCAGTGCCTAGGTTTCATAGACAGACGCTACAACAATATACTCCTCGCGCCTCACACTTCACATGTTGCAGTGTGTTGATAAGCTTCATTGAGCAATCGACGGCCTGCTTATTACAAGTCACAAAAAGAATTCACTGCAGAGATCCATTTGTAATAGCGGGTAAAATGGCTTTGAAACAGTACCTGATGTTCGGTGAGTTTTGACAAGTGATTTTACCCAATGGTAAAATTCCTTTATTTTTGTCCAGCGGTACAAGAATGGCTCTTTGTCCCCGTAAACATCTTTCCTCACCATACATTTACGGGGAGGACTGTTTTACATGGACAAAGAAGGATAGTTTTAATCAAGGTAAAATTGCTAGTAAAACCCACTGAACTTTTCTCAAAGCCTCGGTTAACAAGACGGATCTCCGCAGTGAGTTCAGAATTTCAGATACTGGTATGCATTCTGTAATTGACATGGGTTCTTCCCGATTCAGTAACATTACATGACCTCTCCACCAGGGTTTAGCGCTCGTTTAGCGCCCGCATGTGTTCCAAGTTCAACTCTACGACGCATGGATGTTGGCACGGCAGCAAGACCCCAGGATGGTTTTTCCCTTGTTATACAGGGCACATAGGATGTGGTGTCCTCGAAGTATACAACAGGCCAGCCACTGGATGAGCCACAGCCACTGGCCACGCATGCCTGATCAGCAACTGGGTGGCTTCCAGTGGCTGCCACAAACTCTATTGACGGCTGCCCCAGTTATGACTCGGAGGCCTTCATGACCCATTTCCTTGCCTTCATATGCAGTGGTTCTGATTTTATTTTGGTCTGTGCTGGGTGATGGGCCCTGGATCGCGTGCTGGCGAGTCCCCTGAGATAACTGATTCATCCTTGATCAGCAGCTCGATTGACAATTGACACTGCGATGGTAGCCGATAATCGAACCCGAGGGTAAGTGTGCCAAAAGGACAGGCACAGACGACGACATCCTCTACGACCCAAAAGATGGAGATTGTCTACCTTCCATTCAATCCACACTGCGATTTCACCCTTCAGTGTTGGCTTCAAGGCAAATGCTTACAGTGCTGAAATACCTTAGATTCACATTTTGGGTGTATATAGTGGTGGGGTCATATCACTTTGTTAATCTGAGATAACGAAAAATATATCCAATCACTCATAGGATCCGTACCTTCCTTCCAGAGCCATATATTTGTATCCACCATTTTATCCATGCGCACGAGGGCAAAACCAACAAGGTGGCCCAGTAACCAGTCACTGATAACAGGAACCACGGAAAGGAGCATTTTGGCGAAAATGCCCTTGCAAGCTCATTTTCGCCAAAATGCTCCTTTTCGTTGTCCTACTTGTCCTCGATAAATAAATAAACACGCTGGTTCCCGAACGTGCAATTACAACACACCTTCTTGTGCCGAGATTTGGAATTCCGCACCGGACTTTGATCCCATCATTCCCATCGTCCTTTCCCTCCACGGTTTCTCATCGCACCTTCTCCTATCAGCCACCTCATTGTCAGTGAATACCATTTGCATATCCCAAGGGCTGGACCTCTCCGAGAAATTGCGTAAAAAGGCACTCACAAAGTCCAGTGCCACTCACGGGGGCGGTAACCGCTCCCTCATCGTGAAAGCAGCTACATAGAGCACCTCAATTTGAAGCTCCTAAGAGACATGATCGTTGCAGACGCTGATAACAAGACTGGAGCAGCTCGCGTGTTCTGAGACAAACACGGGCACGGGCGCACTGATTGCCTGCTCAGCTGACTTGGAGTTTCAAACGGTAGATCCCTTGCCGATGCCTGCCGAAATGTGTTGAAGAGGAGGAACACCCTCTTACTGACTTCCTTCTCAGAAAATAGAGAAGGGCGTTTTTAAAGCTCGCCTTTTTGCGCTGCTACTCGTTCTCCTTTTTGGCGGAAAAATGGCGAAAAGGAGACAAAAAGAAGTGCGAAAAGGCTAACTTTGAACAACGACACTATTACTGGCCTGGATTCTGATGACGACGAGGCAGAGTCTTGTTCAGAAGCCCCTCTCGGCAGAGACTCCTATTGTTCCTCTCGATCACGACGCCATTACACTCTGGCGCACAGGGGTGTACGATGCTATTGGATCTGAGCACAATGTCCTACCATTGACGGTGTCTGGGCCTACTGTTGAATCGGTGGCGGTCTCCCTCCTCGGCCTTATCACCTACATCCATGCGGGTGTGTGAACCAGGGAGACCTGTACGAACTAAGTACAAGCTCTCACTGTGTTCGTCGTAAGAACCAGTGGAATTATATTTACCTGTACGAACTAAGTAAGTACAAGCTAAGTAAATAGTAAGTTTCTATGGTAGGATTATAGTTAGACGAACATACCTCTCACTGTGTTCGTCGTAAGAACCAGTGAGAGAAATACGTAACGGGAAAATAATTTTACTTGGCGCGGCCTCACGGGGTCGCGTTGTTGACTTGACGCTGAGCTCGATGCTCAAATGTTAACACTCCTCCTCAGCGTGCTAAACGCGTCCAGTCAACCGACAATGCCCAGCATTGTTCTGAATTTCTTGAACAAGGGTTCCGGCAAAGGCTTCGTGAATATGTCGGCCATATTCTCAGAGGTGTGAACATAGGTGAACGTTAATTCACCGCGCTCGACGCGGTCACGGGAAAAGTGATATTGTACGTCGATGTGCTTCGCGCGGGAGTGGAAAGAAGGGTCGGCAGTGAGAATCAATGCACCTTGGTTATCGCACTGGATATTAGTCGCATTGCGCTGCGTGTGCCCGACAGCATGCAGAAGCATGCGGAGCCATACGGCTTCCTTGGCGGCGTGGCAGCAAGCCATGTATTCAGCCTCTGTGCTAGATGTTGCGACAGTGCTCTGGCGTTTCGAACTCCAAGAAATAGCTCCGCCTCCCAGATTCATGCAATAACCAGAAGTAGACTTGCGCTTGTCCAGATCACCAGGTGGAGCATAATTAGAGTCGGTGTAGCCAGCAAGAAGGATGGGGGAATTGCCGCCAAGTACAAGTCCGAAGGATTTCGTTCCAATGAGGTAACGCAAAATGCGTTTGGCAGCAAGCCAGTGGAGTTCGCCGGGGTTTTGACAAAATTGGCTTACAATTCCGACCGCGTGCGCGATGTCTGCGCGTGTCGCGACGTTCGCATACATCAGGGAGCCGACCAGTTCACGGTAAGGGATGGCGGCCAAACGGGCCTTTGCAGAAGGAGTGGATGGTGACATGGTGTGAGAAAGTGGCTCGCCGTGAACCATGGGAGTGCGAACGGGATGGCAATTCTCGAGCCCGAAGCGTGCCGCCATCTTCTCGATGTAGCTCTGCTGGTCGAGGGTAATCGTGCGCGCTTTACGGTCGCGCGTAACGCGAATGCCGAGGATCCATTTCACCGGACCGAGATCAGTGATCTCGAAGTGGCGCTTTAACTCCTCCTTGAATCCCTTCATCTCTTCCTTGGAACTCGCGGCGACGCACAGATCATCGACATGAACGGCCACCAACGACGTCTCTCCCTTTCTGCACCTCAAGTAGATGCTATGTTCGACGGCGACTCTTTTGAATCCCAGTGAAACCATCGCAGCGTGGAGGCGGCGATTCCAGGATCGGCTGCCTTGCTTTAGGCCGTACATCCCTCTCTTGAGCTTCCACACCCAGTTTTCCTTCCCTGGGACCTCGAAGCCCTTGGGCTGCTCTTGCCAAATCTCCTCCTCAAGCAGGCCATTGTGGAATGCTGTTTTGACATCAACGTGGTCGATCTCGTAGTTGAGAGACGCGCCGGCGTGGAGTACCATTCGTAAGGATTCGAAACGGGATGTAGGTGCGTATGTCTCGCGGTAGTCTTGCCCTGCGACTTGGGCATAGCCCATCGATACTAAACGAGCCTTGAATTTCAGGATCTCGCCGTCACTTCCCCGTTTAATCTTGAAGATGGGACGGGAACGGATGACTTTACGTCCCGCTGGCACCGATTCCCGGGGAACGAGCTCGTAGACACCATGGAGTTTGATGGAGTCGAGTTCAGCTTGGTATGCCGCGCGCCATTCTTCAGAAAAAGGTGAGTTTTGTGCCTGTTTCCATGTCTTCGGCTCATCATCTGACGCCGTTGCGCTGAATGCCCAGTACTCGTACTCCTCCACCTCGGGTAGCGGCGCAGGCTCCTCCTGGACCGCTCCTGCGGGATCGTCCTCGTCGGCAACATCTTCGACAGTCGCTTGCCGCAATTTTGCCTCCGCACGACGTTCCTTCGCACGCATCTCGGCGGCGCGAGCCTCGACAACAGCAGCATCTTTGCGAGTGGTGGGGAATGCCCCATCATCACCGCGTGCTTTACGCGTGCGCACGGGACGTCCTACGTTCTCGGGGAGCTCAGGTATGTGCTCCTCCTCGGTCTGTCGAGCGGGGTCCTCACCCTCATGCTCTTTCTCGTTTTCGGATGCAGGTTCGTCTAGACCTGGAGGATGTGGAGCCATTGGACCCCCAGGGATGTCGTTGTTGTTAACGGCGCCGGGGACCGATTGCGCTGATTTAAGCGGGCGGTCAACCTCATCCTGCGACTCAATGAATTCGACATTCCGGGTAACGTGTATGCGTCCGGTTTTGCGGTCATAACAGCGGTATGTGTCCATTTGTGTTGGCGAGTAACCTATCATGACACATTCCACAGAGCGATTGAATACTTTGGGATTTTTCGACTTGGGAAGCTTCAGTACGAACGCGCGGCACCCGATTTCGCGCATGTGCGACAGGTCCGGCTTCTTCTCGGTCCACCTCTCATGTGGGGTCTGTTCGGGGTTGCGGAATGCGCTCGTCAGCGTGCGATTTTTGATCAAAGTCTCGGTGAGCATCATCTCGCCCCACAAATTTCGAGGCAGCTTTGCTGACGAGAGCGACGCTAGGGCGCGACTCATAAGAGTATGGTGGGTACGCTCGATGAGTCCCATCTGCGCGGATGAGTACGGTGCGGAGGTTTCCTTTCGTGTCCCATGCTCTCGTAGGTAGCGAATAAATCCTGCTTTGTCAAACTCCGTTCCGAGATCGACGCGAATAATGCCGACTTTCTCGCCCGATTCCGCCTCAACAACTGCGATCCATTCTTTCATTTGTTGAGCTGCATCGGATTTTCTTTTAAGTAGGATTGTCCATTGCTCATGAGAAAAGTCGTCAATTAACTGGAGCGTGTACAAGTATCCACCTCGTGCAGCCACTGCTTGAGGTCCTGCAAGATCGGCAAACACCTTTTCTAGCTTTCGCGTCGACCGCGCCCCTCTACGCTTCTTCGGAATAGACTTCTTTTTCTGTTTTCCAAGAATGCAGTCAGCGCATCTGGCGGGGATGTGGGACAAGTCGGCATCCATACCGGTAACGGCGTTCCCGCGGGCCATATCGAGGACTGTCTCGATGTTGACGTGGCCGAGACGATGGTGCCAGGTGTGCAGGGTTGGCCGGGCTTTGAACGCCACATTCGCCTGTGCCTCGGCGGAGTGGTAAATAGCTGCGCGCGCATCCAGGACAACGAGGTCAGAAACAGATGCGAAGATGACTTTGTTGGCATCAAGGGTATAAAGTCCGACACCAGTGCGGGTACCAGTTGCAACGACCTTGCCCGAGATGCGTTTTATAGCGCAGGAGCGGCTGAGAAAGGATGCTTCATGCCCATCGTCACAGAGCTTCCCGACTGAGATGAGAGTGACGGTAGCAGCGGGCAGTAAAGTACGTCCTTCAACGTGAAGTGGCGTCCTTTCCCCACGCGAATTCGTACCTCGCCAATCCCGATGGCCTTAATCGAGGATCCACCGACACCAGACACGGTACGCATGCATGGTGTAATTTTGGTGAAGTACTTGAGAATCGGGCAGATGGAGCTGGTGGCACCGGTGTCAAGGTAGAGAATGAGAGTTGCTAGGATATCTGGCTTGTTACGCGCCAAGTGAGCTATATCGGCCGACACGGTGGACCAATCAAAGGAGGTGGTTTCTCCGCAGGGCAAATTTGAGTCTGCAAAGAAAGATCTGTATCCGGTGTCACTCGCGAAGGCGGCTTGTTCATCCGACTCATCAGAGCTGTCAACAGCAGCTTGGGCTTTGTCCCGTCGAGGACCATTCTTCCCTTTTCCCTTCGGCGGCTTTATGCGCCCGCCAGGACCATAACAGTGATCCCAATCATGGAACTGCTTCGCGCGGCCTTTGCATTGCGGGTTCGCGCATGGCCCTTGCCCATTTGGATATGACTTTGGTGGCGCATCCACGTCCCTCCGTTTGGTGAAAGCGGCGAAAGAAGCCTCAGTCGCAGCAGTCTCTGCATTTTCGCTATCAATGCGCACTTGTTCGTGCTTGATTCTGGCGGCAACGGCAGCTGACGACAACGTCCCAGTACTGAGCAGTGTGTCGAGGGATGAGCGGGCATCTTTGAATTCGGATGCAGCCATGGCATTAAGGTAAATAATGCATCGCCATTCATCCTCAGTGGGCGGTTTGATAGCGAAGAAGGAGTCAATGAGGACGTCGAGCTTCTCCGTGATCTTTACTAAGGCAGTGTCGCGCGAATACCGAAGGGCAAGCGCTTGCTGTAGGATGGTGAGCTGCGACAGTGCTCCCGAGGGCTGGTGTGCGGCTTTGAGGACATCCCAGGCCTTTTTTGCAATGACCTGGTCCTTGATGAGACGCAGGTCCTTCTTCCCGAGACGTAGTCGGATACACGACAGGACGATGAGATTTTCGTCAAGCCAGTCCTCGTATTTTGGGTTATCAATGAGGACTGGCGGCGTCGAGGTGTCATTGATTTGCTTGGGCGGGATAATAATACCACGGCCCGAAATATAACCCCACAAGTTCGACAGGACGAGTGCAGACTGGCACTGAGTTTCCCACGTCGGCCATGTATCTGGCGAGCCGTCTTCTTCGTACGTAAGAGTGTCGAAGGACTGGAATTTAGTGCCCGACATTACGAAGGGCTAGTTGACTGGTTGCGCGTGGATATGCGCTGCTCGGGGCCCTATAACCTGTGAACCAGGGAGACCTGTACGAACTAAGTAAGTACAAGCTCTCACTGTGTTCGTCGTAAGAACCAGTGGAATTATATTTACCTGTACGAACTAAGTAAGTACAAGCTAAGTAAATAGTAAGTTTCTATGGTAGGATTATAGTTAGACGAACATACCTCTCACTGTGTTCGTCGTAAGAACCAGTGAGAGAAATACGTAACGGGAAAATAATTTTACTTGGCGCGGCCTCACGGGGTCGCGTTGTTGACTTGACGCTGAGCTCGATGCTCAAATGTTAACAGGGTGAAGGAGCGTTAGATCGGTACAGCGCCGAAGCCAGTGTCATCCTTGAGCCTGCCCCAATTCCCAGCTTCCTTCATTCTGGCCGACTCTTTCGAATGTATGTCTTGCAAACCTTCTCGACCCATGAGCCAAGCCACATCTACAGCTACACAGATCCAGCAAAGCCAACGGAATCAGGGGTTACAGGTCCTGGTCCGGAATGCGCAGTCTATGTGAAGGGGCCCATTCGGCTTAGCCACAGCACGCGATGGGCGAAGAATAGCGGCATGTACACGAGGCCGTCGTTCTACATCATGGTGCAGGGTGCTTAGGGTGCTCAGGGCGCTGAGGGAAGAGCTTCGTCCACCACATGCGCACGCCGGCGATGGCGAAGCAAATAGCAACCGCTCAGCGCTCCTCCCCCTCCCAAGACGCAACGTAGTGCTTCCGCGCAAAGCCAAGGAACACGACGAACCCATAAGAATAAGCGCGCAGAGGACGCCTGTACGCACGCCAGACGAGCGCAGGACGCCAGGGGAGCGCGTAGCACTGGGACTCGATTGATCTGTCACAGATCTGCATGAATATCACCCACGGCTGCATGGCGGAGCACGACAGAGACCAAAAACCCTAGGAGTCGAGGCTGCGAAGGCGAGGGCCGCGTGAGCGAGCTAGAGGCAAGCGAGGGCGTGGGTGCGGAGAGGAAGGAGGAAGGAATGTGCGAGGGTGAAGGAATGGGGTGTGGGCGCGGAGGACAAATGTGGGTGAGATCGGAGACAGATACGAGTGCATATAGGTGGAAGACGAATTCCGCATGTTGCCAATTTATTGATTGGGAAGAGAGGGTTAAGGGAGAGAGAGGGTACGCACGGATTGGCGTACGAAGGAACTGAATTGGAAGGACCATGGCAAGAACCTGGACTACACGCTGTTTCTCGACCTTGGACAGTGCTGCAAGACACGATCCGGCACATGCAGCGGTTGATACAGCGCAAATTCGCTGCCGTGAACCGGTATGTACCTGTGAAACGACAAAAAGACAAAGAAAACGTACCGATACTGTATCTGACCCGGACTTTGTCCTTCTAAACAAGCGGTTTTGACAAAAGAAATTGAAACACTGGGAGGCCCAGGCAAAGTTTGTATCTCCAAGAGAAACCTTCCCGAGTTCCGCACCTGGAACGCAGAAACAGAACCAAGGAAGGCAAAGATGCGATGTCGTACTAGATGTACTGCTGGCCCGGGCACGGCGGCGAGTTTATTGAGCCATTAAAGGGGGGATCATTATCCAAGACGGAAACAGGCCATTGTAATCGATACCAAGCTTACAGACCCATTCAAATCCAGTGTCGAGCACGAAGGAATCGGACATGTAGAAAAGGTGGCGACAAGGTGGCGATCCACGATCAGGGGGCCGGGGCTGTGCAGGCACCGCCACAGCTCTTCGTTCCGAGCCATTTTGAAAGAAATTGACCTTGACATTGGCGTTTTCCTTTGCTTTCGGTCCTCAGGCCTCAGAAGCGATACCGCCCTCGCCAAGGCCCAAGCGCATTCCGAGACAGCTGGCCGCCATCACATCACAAACCACGTGGCAGCGGGCGGATCACCGCCATCAGTGGCTGTGCCACCTGTCATCGCAGGTCCCGCTCTTTGGCAAAAACAAGACCCAGGGTTCGTTGAGGCACATGGGGAGTGGTTATATGAATTTTTTTATTCTTTGATTTACTGCACCCACGCATAAGAGAGATAAGTAAGAGAGGGGAAGTGAGGTGGGGAAGGTGGAAAGAAAGACGAAGGAAAGAAGGATAGGTGGGGCGTATCGTATCGGATCGTAGGTATTCTACCTATGAGCGGCTGTGGACAGTACGGGTACGGGTCGTGCGAAGGAGCGTAAGTATGCGTGCGTGCGCGTACATGAGCGTGAGGCTAAAAATACATCGTGCAGAAAGAACCGAGACGAAAGAGGAGAGCAGATGAGAAGGCGCCGTCAAGACGCCGGTGCATGGGGGGCGTGTGGATGAGGGGCGTGCGGTCGTTGTGCCTCCAGAGAAGGCCACGTCGTCGGGCGTGGGCGGGGGTCCGCGGTGAGGGTGCGTGTGGAGGTGGGCGTGCGATCCCCATCCGTCTCCGTCCCTTCGGCATACGTGGACGATGGAGACGAAGGAGAGTCGGGCGCGGGGTGGAGCGCAGACACAGGGTACACGTACGCCCCCGCCTCGATGTCTCGCGGGTAGGCATACCGTGGGGGCGGGAAGCCGCTCGAGGACGGAGAGGGCAAAATGTACTCGCACGCGCGGGCCTTCTCCATCCCGAGCGAGTGCGCGTCCGTCTCCGTCTCGTATAGGGAGTCCGTGAAGAGCGAGCCGGTACGCTGCTTGACGGGCGTGAGGGGGAGGGAGATGGGGAGGGACTTGACGCCACCGGTGCCGAAGGAGGAGGTGGAGGTGGAGGTGGGCTTGAGCTTGTTCCAGGGGAGGCGGATGGAGGGGAAGGCGCCGTCAGGCGGGGGCGTGAATCCGCACCGCTTCGCGACAGACCAGAACGCAAGGCGGTAGTGCTTGCGCGCCTCAGCGGCGAAGCCGAAGAATGCGAAGAAGATGAACGCGCAGAAGACCTGCGCCCAGCGACTCAGCTCCACCGCAATGACCGTCTGCTGGTTGCTCCGCCAGAAGAGCGCCGGCCACACGTCGATCGTGCCAAAATCAAAGTGCGTGTTCTCCCACGAGATCCATGGCGCGATGGGGCTCTGGGTGACGTTGAGGTACAGCCCGTACGTCGAGATGGGGGTATTGAAGGCGAGCTCGAGCGTGGCGAGCGCCATGAGGCGGAAGTAGCGGTTCGCGGTGAGGGCGGTGTTGGAGGAGAGGAATTGGTTGAACTGCGCGCGGCGCTTCATGAAGGCGCGGATGGTGAGGATGCTGTAGGTGCCTGAGATGACGTTCATCACGTTCGGCCAGATGAAGATGAGGGGGTAGGCGGGGACGGTGTTGTAGGTGTAGGGATAGCAGCCGATGTCCTCGAGGATGTCATACCGGTGGCCCTGGACGATGTATTCTACGGGGAGTGTTAGCTGGGATTTCCGAATCGGGAAGTCGAAGAACGCACGGAGAGGAAGTTGAAGGATTGGAAGCCCGAGGGCGATTGCGAGGTCAATCATGACAGCGCGGCGTTTCTGAGGAACACATAAGTATGGCGAGAACTTGCAAAGGACGTGTGAGACGCACCATGGCCTTCGTCATCGAAACCGTCTGACACGTCGCGATATTGTAGAGCCGCCGATTAATGCAGAGAGAAGAGGCAGGGATGCCCACAGAGACTGCGATTATAATGTGACTGGCTGTGAACGACCACCGTAAGCCGCATTTCCTCGGAGAAAAAAGATCATGGACGCACATATATCGCACCAAACTGGCGACCAGTCGGTAACGTTGTTGTGCCAGACGATTGTATTGATAAATAGGTTAAGGCACCCAAGGGCGGTCCATATCATGAAAAGACATGTCCCCGAGTTCCAAGCTTGGAGATGCCAGGGAAGGGGGATGAGGACAATAACGAATCCGACGAAGGCGAAGATGGGGTAGACAGGGTAGCTTGGGTCAGACATGAGGGTAAAGGAGCAACGAAGAGGACCGGGATGGTGGGGGTAGGTGAAGAAAAGGTCGCGGAGGTGCCATTTGCATTTTTGTCTTTGTTATAAAGGGCGACAATGGGGTACGGCGACAGTGGCAAAAGGACAGTGAGGCTCAAACGGACAATGGGCGGAGTTTGAAATATCACGTGACCACATCAATGCCGTCCATTTTCGGACTTCCAAAGCGCTCGATCATTTCTGCTGGCCTTTTACGCACTACTGTGGCCACTATGAACCTCCCATCCTGGGGATTGGTCGAGGAGATTCATTCTGGAGATTCATTCTTGGCCCTTGGGATCAAATGGCCTTGATCCTGACATCTGCGATCGTTGCGGGAAACAATGCAAGCGACGTACGCCTTTTTTCTCAATCGGGCGGACAATGGGTGGCAGCGGACGGTTGGCCTTTGTGAATCTTCACTGTTCTCGAACCATTGTGCTAGGAAACCCTTCAAATAGCGCTCACGAACACTTTGGCTCCCACTTCGTTCGCACCCCACCCGTAACCTCTGTCACCTCCGTGTCGAACTCTTAGCACACCAGCTCCCGAGCGATAACCTCCCGCCGCTGCACCTACCGTCTCATAACCACCCACCGCACCCTCCCACAAACCAAACCAAACCCACCCACCGCATATCCAATGGACGCATTCACCACCATCGAGTTCCTCCCGACGCAGATGCAGACGCAGCCCTTAGCGGCCGACGTCCCCATCTCCGCCGCCGTCCAGCCCGACGACGACGACTCCATCCGCGCGCTCGTCGACGAAGACACGAAAGTCGGCTTCGGCGGCTACTGCGTCGTGGCATAGTCCGCGCTTCCCCTGCGGCGCCGCGCCTATTTATCCTTTCCGTGTAATTCAGTACAGTGCGTGCCCTTCCCCTCCTCCCGTTGATCGCAGCGCTGACAACTCTGTTGGTTGCAGCTTACCTTACGACCCTTCGCCCTTCGCCCAATATGCCCCCTTACCGTTACCCAATGCCAGTTGACCTGGCCCCATCGAGATACCCTGTCCGTGCTAGTGTGCACAGCGCAGTAGTGCGTTGCTGCCGGCCGTCATCCACCCTCGTTCATTACAACGTCCCGTTATTTCTATTCTCGGCTACATCCTGTGTCTTCCTACCCACTACACCGTCTTACTGTTACTGTTACTTGCTTTCTACCTACCTACTCATCGTGTAGCCACTGCTGCCTTGTACTCTGTACTGTGCAATCATTGTAATTGCGACCGCAAATAGTGTTCGTCTGAGCGGTCCGAATGAGGCGCCGATATTGTAGGAAGAACTAATGTGAGTGTGGCAAGATGCTGAGCTATCATTGCGAGCGAGACGAAGGAATTCCTGCCTAACACGTGACAGGGGGAATATGTGGTAAACAAGTACAAAGTCCGTGGTTCTCGGGCCTGAAAAAGACGTTCAAAAACGTTCAATTCTCAAGATATGGCGTTGGAAAGTGGCTCAAACGATTTTATTTTCTAAGCCGGTTCGATTGTTGCCGAATTCAGGTCTAACGAAGCAGAAAAAAGCGGCTTCCAAAAAGGGGAAGTGGCTGTGCTCAATCGGAAGAGTCCGTTCCGTTTCTTCGCGAGGCGCTTCGGCGGATCCCTAATTAAAAATGGATTCCTGAGCCACGGGCAAAAAATATTATCGCGAACGCGTAAAGTGGATCGGATATGGCCACATTTGTGGGAACGGCAGCGCCCAACGCGGAGCTTGGTGTAAAGCAAAAATAAGAATGGAATTCGTGAGCTGTCACAAAAAAAACCCCGCGGACGCGTAAAGTGGGTGCAGCAAATCAGGGAACTTGAACGATCTGAGCTGTGGCCACCGTTGTTCCATGGGCGCGGGACGCTGACTTGTTCGGAGACACCGCACCGACATTGTGGGCGTAAAAAATAAAAAATTATAACTTGGATCTGCATTCTGGAGATCTGCAGTCCTTGATTTGGGGTGCCCGTGTGTCCTGAAGAAAATACAAGCGCGGGTCCAACGACCCTGCGGAGAATGCAAGTGTAAATTCAACATCATGCCCAGGTGACCCTTGTTTGTGCTGCAAATTAGTCAGGGATCTCCGACGTGGCCACGCGGCTCTGAAGACCTGCCTTCCTTTTATTTTGGACCGGAACCACCGAATCACCCTTGTATCCCATACGCGAGAGCAATTTATGAAGAAAATACAAGCGCGAGTCCATCAGCAGACAGACGGGAGACCCTTGCTCGTGTGTATTGATCTAGAGCACAACGACTTGCATTTCAGTGGCGTTTCCTCATGCGTCCCGGTGTTTGGTAGTCTCTTATAAACAGATGCTACAACAATTTTTGAGCTCGTACCTCGCTTTAGGTGTTTGGCCCGATTCATCGAGACGGTTGTCGTACTTCGTATTGGTTTCGGCGGGGCATTTTGGAGTGCGGAATTCGGCTTATTCGAGGCGAATGGCTACCGAGATGACAGTCCGGGCTCGACAAAAACCGCGCCGCGGGGCCGATGATGGGAATATTAATTAGAGGAGAGCACAAGGGCCCATCACGATTAATAAACGGCGTGGCGGAGGACGACGAGGGAGGGCTGGGCATGGCAGTAGGATGGTTCGGCAGCCAAGAGACTGGTATTGATTATGTCTAGGAACCGTGTGGTCACTGTCGCAGTGCGGGAAGGAAGACGAAAAGAAGCAAGAGGTACGGCTCACACAATAATGACATTACAGATCCGGCGTCGAACTCGATGCGAAAAAATTCAAAATAAGAGAGCATACTAGAACATTCGATATCTTTTGGTTTTCATTGCCGAATTAGAACGAGTCGCGCTTTTTCCAGGACGGATTGTTCGTAGCTACCGGACCAGTCCCACCTTCAGAGACGGAGTCGACGGTAAGATCAAACGATGTGATCCTCGCTCCGTCTTCAGAGGTTGCCCACACCGCCAACACAACAGTGCTATAGAAAACAGGGGTCAGAGAGGATTAGCGCGATGCTCGTAAAGTATTACTTTGTGCCCTTATAATCCAATATTCCTTGAGGGACAGGGAAGCGGCTCTGCGGCCCAAGGTTCGAAACATATCGTCCCATATTCCACCTGCTTCCAATCAAGAACAAGTAAAATCGAAACAATGGACCGACTGACCCATTAACATAGAGGAACACCCGGTAGGTCCCATCACCGTAAGGAGGGAAGTTGAATGACATCTTCGTATCGAAGCCATCCGGAGCATTGAGGTCAAAGGTCGTTCTGAAGTATCGCACTCCAGCACCTGATTGGCCTTCAGAGAGTGTAGTGGTGTTCCACGCCGAGTCGTCGAATCCTGGCAGATGCCAACCTGCTCTGTCGCCGAAGAAGCCGCCTTCGGGTGAGAAAGATGGCACATTCAGAACAAGACAATATAAGAAAAGCGACAGAACACACCTTCGTTCATGATACCACGGACGCGATCGGGAAAACTAAGTCTGTTTAGGGATCTGATAGTATTGGCAGTTTGAAATGACTTACTTTTGGAAGCCACCCAGCTTTCCCTGTACCTTCCAGGTGGGTTGAGACTCCGAGTTTAGCAGGTAATATCCTGAAAGCGGTCAGAACATATCAGAGGCCTACGCAAGGTCTAACCTTGGATACCACGCGGGGACTTCAGCCATTCCGAGAACTCTGAAAGAAGAGTTAGTACTGCTTTCAAGGACGATCACAGACGCTCACGATTCGCACGAGCTTCCTCCATCCCCATATTGTCTACCCAACGAATCAAAAGCCTGGAAAAAAATGTGCGCTGATACACGTACCGTGAACAACAGTGATAACATTGGGCCCATGAACCAAAGCATGCTCAGGGAAAACATAAGTATCGTTAGTAGTCTCGACAATGACCTATACGATCCCTCAGACTCATCTTACAACAAGAGAATAATACAGGACTCACGGCTGCGTTGTTATTGCTCGAGTTCCCGTATGCAGCTCCGAGGAATACATTGTTGAGCCATACACTGCCAGCAAAGGCTGTATCCCATTGTATTAACGAGGTACCGGAAAGAAGGGAAAAGACATACCTCTGCCGCCACTAATGCTCAAATTCACAGCATTCTCCTGTCCCGTGCCGTTAAAATGACCTCTCCATAGGACAGGACCTTCACAGCTACTTTACAGTCAGCCAGCAGATCTCTGCGTAAGCAGACACTCACAATCCGTATTCACAAGCGTACAAGTAATGCTGAAGCAGAGCTAAATTCAGACAGACATAGGAGGAGGCACGGACCACTCACGTCGCCATAATACTTCACGAACGGATTCGTGCTATTCAACCGATTCGCCTCGACCCACTTCGAATCGTCATAATTCTTCTGAATCTCCGGCAACCCATCCGCAACCTTCCACTTCGCACTCCAGAGGTCCGGCACGTTGATCTTTGGCGAAAGTCCTCCCAGACTGAATTCCAGTACACCGGGAGCAGTCCTCTGCACGTTCGCGATTCTCTTCCCGTTCCACAATGCGGAGGTCACGGACTCTGGGGCGTATACGGTGACGGAGGTGGAGCGGTTCGTGTCTCCCCACAGCTCGACCATCGACTCGTCCTTCGTGATGCTGGCGTTCCGAAGCAGAGCAGGACCGCGCACGAGGATGGTTTGGTTCGTAGAAACGAGGAAGAACGTCGAGCCGTCCGCGCCGGGGATGAGGGGTGCGAACATTGTGTCCATAGAATTTGTGTCTCCCAACACGAGTACGCTTGATTTCGAGATCAAGACCGCCATCTGGTTCTGGGCCGGAGAAAAGGTAAAGGCGGTGTAGTTTTTGACACTGAACGATGGTTTGGTGTTTATGTCCATCTTCCCACCCTCTTCCACGAACGAGGACGAGGCGTTGAAGCCCTTCAGGTCCAACACGACCTCGAACGACTGGGTGGGTGGTCCGTGCAGGACGAGAACATCTCTGTTGCCTATGGCGCCGGAGAAGAAGAGGCTAGCGGTGCTGTACAGGATACTGCCGCCTGAACCGAAGTGGTGGTCTGTTATTACGGTGCGGGACTGTCTTCCCTCGAGTGTAATATTGATAGTCGCTGACTGTGGGACAGTGAAGGTGCCTACGGAGGTTGAGATTCGGACTTTGGACCCCACCGTGTCACTGCCGGTTGTCCAATCAGTTCCATATTCATAGCGCAATGAAAAACAGAAACAAAACCGAAAGGGAAAAATACACAAATACGCACTTCGAGCTCGTCCTAGTCTGCCTGACGACATAAAACGCCGGTTTCACCCCTCCCTCCCTCGCCGAGCCTTCCAGATTCCTCATCTCCGTAACGAACACACGCGGATTGTCCGTGTACGCCGCCGAGCTATTTCCTATTATTTACAGTATTAGCTTAGTGCTGTTACGAGCGACGTTGCAGCTGTTGCAAAGAATAGAAGGCCATTCATTACCTATGATAGTATTCCTCGCCAGGTCGTGCTCGACGCTCTGGATGAAGGTCCCAATATTCTTGAGCTCGTTCCATTTCGGCGTGAGAGAGCGGTCTTCGGAGATGGAGGCCCCGTAATCGTCTTTAGAATGGGGGACGTCAGCAGTGGAAACGGTATTGAAATACGGTTAGAGGCGGAAGGAAAGAGGAGTGGGAGAAGGAACAGGATGCCTTACACGAAGTATACACCCCGGGAAGGCGAACTATCAAACCATTCATAGTTTGTGAACACTAGAGCGGCAAGAAAGAAGACGTACGAAGCCCCAGGTTGTCCCTCCGAACGTCATCTGTACACACTAATCAGCCAGACCTCTTCTTTGATCCTGAAAAAGACAGAAAGGGCGGACGCACATAAATATTATTAAACTTAGCCCCCGTTGCCATCTGGTTCAGATAATAGACCTGCTCGAAGTCGGAACCGGTGAGGATGTTGCATTCCGTGTATTGCTAGCATCCCATTCACGATCAGTCCTGTTTCTCCTTACATACAATAGAGAGAAGAGCTTACGGGAGAATTCGGGCCCCACCCAAGCTACACAGAATTAGCACCTCGCACAAGAGGAAACACGGAAGGAAAGACTCACGAAGCTCCCTCCTTGAAACTCCGGTATATGAACGGCTGACTCGGATTCGTGCGAGATGATAATTCCAGTTGTCTACAGGGACGTTGCTCCAGAGGCGAGGGGTCGCGCAAGATCCCTAAGATCAATGAGAATCAATTGGTTACATAGCTTGCTCGGATAGTCAGAACGGAGATGAATAAAACGGAGATCATTGAGTGTAAAGGTTTTGAGCTTCATACCTGAGGATATGAGTCGAGCGTAGACGTCGACGTCGCCGACGGTTGTGTTGCCGATGCGGGGCGAAGTTTTGGCCTGGTACGAGTCGTTGCTTACTATAGCCCGGTTAGCTTCAGTTTTGGGGAAGAACGAAGAATGGAAATACGGAATGGAAGGGGAACATGAGATTGAACAGGAAATCGAGGGAGGAATGGGCTGGCGGAAGAACTCACTGAGAGGCAACACAATACCCATCTCGTTGAGGATATCCTCGAGTGCTTGCATGTACTCGTTCTTGGTGACTGGGTTGGGCGTGGCGAAGTTGGTGTTGTTCGTGTATTCATTGTCGACCTGACAGTCCCACATCAATACAGCAGCCCTCTCAGTCTGTACGAGCTCTAGAAAGTAACACACCTGAACGAGAATAATCGGCCTCCCTTTGTAACCTGGTACCTCCGTATAATATCGGTAGCACTGCGATAATAGTCTGGTACGAGTCATAGTAATCCGTGTCGTTTGAGCGCAGAAAGCCGGCGATGTTCGTCACTCGGCCGGGGATGCCGCCTGCAGAAGTTTCGCCTTGACGCGCGCCGTGAGCATACAGCCAACTTAGTGAAGCAGTAGGATGTAGGAAAAATGTACCATTGATATATGGCCCGTGTCGGGCGACCACCCAAAGCCCCACCTCCTGCGCCATCTGGATGAACAATTCAAAGTTCCGGTAGCCCTCCCATTCGACTCGGCCTTGGCTCGGGTTTGTAGCACCCCAGTGAACGTAGCACGATACCTTGCCGCGTCGGATCAGCTATATAATGGTCGACATGGCATATGCAGAGGGTAAAACGAACCCCGTTGAAGCCCGCTGCCTTCAGCTTCTGCAAGATGTCCCGCCAAAGATCCACTGCCTGCGCTTGTCTCATCAGCCCTCTCTAGTTGAAGAGAAGACAAAGACTTACAGGCAGCCTCCAAAAATGGAACTCCGCACTCCATCCATATATCCTCTGCCCCTTCACGATAAACGACGTGCTATCCCACTGGACTTCCGTCGTCCCCGAGTTTTCCTGTCTGGTCCTCAGCTGCCTCACCCCAGTTACCGGCCTAATGGCCTGTGCCGCTACGCCAGCGAAGAGAATCTGCCATGCGACGATGCTTATGCCCAGCGTGAGATGGAGGAGGAGGCGCATCTCGTCTCGTCGACGTTGAGGACGTTTCAGTGACGAAGACGTTGATGCGATGGTGAACGGCAGAACCGCGATTTTATAGTTCACGGTCGCATGACACATTATGAGATATGCATGCGATCGCCGGGGCCAAGAGAGAAGATAGAAGTCGGGAGTTGATCAGATTTTGTCGAATAACTTGAGATCGAGTGTCCGGGGTATTACATCACAGATACTGTCGAAAGCCAGACTTAATTGAATAAACACGTTACATTCTAGGATTATTTCCCTTAATCGAGGACTCTCGAAGAGTGACATACCAAATGAGTTTCATCGACTTCGCGTATGACTGACTTCGCGTATGACCTGCGTGCGGTCCGACACATAACAGTTATATCAGTTGCCTTGATACGGGCTGCCTGCTGACCTGGATTCGTGTTCTAGCTCTTCCACAAAACATCGAGAGCTCGATTGTGGAGCGAAGATGCTTCGCAGCGGGCAGTCGGGCCGGTCGACTTTGCGAGCCAATTGCCGCTCGCTATGCATCGAAATTCACTGGAGTGCTTGGAGTCGAAGATGGAGAAGGAGGGCGGAGAAGGGAGTCAGGAGGCAAGAATGACACCTGCGCCGGCTGAGGTGTAGAGTAGAACGGATTACGGGTCAATGACGACGATGTTCAGGTACGTCAACAAAAGGTGCAGCCGTGGTGTTTATTAGTCGAAGCGTTGGGACGCAGTTAAATTCTCGATTCGAAGGGAAGTAGCAAGGAATTAGTGGCATTGGAAACAAGCTATGGAACGAGCACGCAAGCAATGTGTCCATTCGGCTACCCAGTAGATCGAAAGCGCCATCGAAACACTCTCGGAGTCAAGTTGACTTGTGAAGCGCTCGCGATGTCCCAGTGCAGTTGGCTCGGTGTGCCACACTGGCACGCACACGCACTGGCAACCCGGAGGAACAGACTCAGCGGAGATTCAGGAGTGGTTTAGCGCAATCCGAATGGAACCTGGCAGACATCGAGGATGGGAAAACCAGTCAAAATGGCGTCGATGATGGAAGTTTAGGAGCGTGTGGTTACGCATCAATGCGCATTATGCCGATGACGTGGAAGCACCGCCACACGGTCCGGTCTTGAGTCTGTCTCTTCCCATTCGGACTGATTTTGCGTGCGTTCGCGGTCCAAGCTCTCATGCACGGGAAACTGCCAGTGCCGAGTGGAAATTGAGGGGACAAGGATGGGATAGAACGCATGAAGGTTTCGAGGTGACGTTGCATAAAATGGTTGTGTTTGTTTTCCCGCTACTCTGCCACCATATCTCTCTCTTGACTGCAGCCACGACAGCGACACATGCACATGGCATTGACCCTGGACCCCCAGGAAATATGGGACGAAATTGTGGACCATCTTCACGGTTCTCCTGAAGATCTAAAGTCTTCGGCTCTCGTTTGCCGCTCCTTTACCTACCGCGCGCAGTCTCACATCTTCAGGACCATCAATCTTGCTCCTCCTCTAATAGTCGCCGCTCGTAGCCCAGACCAGAAACTCCAGCGAAGTGGCGCTCGTACCACGCTAGTTAGAAGTCCAGGACCATCATCGAGGCCTAGCACTACGACCCTGGCTCGCCGTCTGAGAGATCTCATGGCTTTGTCGCCACATCTGATTGTCCATGTCCAAGCCCTGCATATCGGACGTGGCGATGAAGAACTTCTGGCCTCTATAGCGCGCATTCGCTGGTCCCGCGTCCATACACTTTCGTTGGATCTTGCGAGCTACTTCCACGCCACGACTGCATCTACCTTGAATGACATAAAAACCCTGGTTGCCATGCCATCTCTTCGAACAATGGTGTTCGCCGGAGCGTTTTGGGATTCTGCGCACTTGCAGAATGCGTTTGCGCATTGCAATACGGCTCTCGAGCACGTCAGGTTCTGGCATTGCAGTCCCGGTTACATCCCAATATCCACACATACGCCGGCTCCAAATGTCCAATCTTCGCCACGCCCAAAAATATCCTCCATATCTCTGACGTTCTCCCCGTCTGTTGTCGACCTTCTGCGCGATCCCGCATGCGGATTGGACTTCTCCAACCTCACGAGCATGGTTTGCAGCCAATCATTTTCCCCTGCATTCAGCTCATTTGTGCTATGCGTTGGCTCAACGATCTCGCATTTGTATGTTCCCGGCACGGGTGCGCAGCGCTATACTTTCGCAGCGTCGTCCATGTCTGTTGATCATGATATCCAGATAGAACCATGGAGCATCTAGATCTCAACGTATTTCCTGCTCTCACTCACATCGACATCGACGACGGCCCAGGACCCGTTCTCAGCCGCGTGCTCTCGCGACTTGCGCCTGCGAACCGCCTAGGCGCCATTCGGCTCCTCCTTCGTGGCAACATAAACCACATTAACAGCCAGGAAGCGGAAATTTTCGAATCGGCCATACTCGGGATAAGCGTCCCAGCGTTGCGCAGAGTGGAGGTGAAGGTCAGGAGAGGACCATCCTTGGTCTCAACTCCGGAAGCAGATCTGGTACGGACCATCGAAACAGCGCTGCCACGCCTTCACGACAGAGGTCTGATTTTCACCGTGATTGAGTGAGACTTGGAGGTGGATGATGATTTATGTATCATACTAACGCGGTTTCGCGAGTCACATTTGGAACAATCTTATTTGATAATCGGAGGCGCACAGTAGAAGTTCATGGTCCAGCCGAATCTCTCCATTCCCGATGTCTACGGCGGGACTCGGTAAGGTACGCAAACAGTCTTCTATTAGAACTCAAAAGTAGACTCAAATGCAGACCGGGGAATGCTCAAACGAGACTTAAAAAGGCTACCAAAGACTTCGGAAGTGCATGCGGGAATACTGTCGAATTCCGGATGCACTGTATCGATTGAACGACCAACAACGCCCCACGAATATCATCAAAATCTGTTGTTCTACATCTTGAGTCTCACGCTCTGCCAGTCCACAGGCTTCCAAATCCGCCATCAGTCAAGAACAAGGTACGAACAGGTACAGTCGGAAGGTACATGTTACTCTGGGCCGACTCAGGGCCAGGATGGCGCCTCAGACTTTTTTGGTGTAGGTATAAAACCTGGCAGTAATGAACCTCTCATCCAGACCTCAGCCCTCATGCATTCAGCATTGTTCTTTATCGTTTGTTTGATCCCCAGCATCGTATCTGTTGTAAGTCCTTCCAACATCAGGCATATTCCTAACGTGTTTACCACACGGCCGTATAATAGATGGCACAGACGTGCGGCGCAGATGCGTGCGGCACCACAGTACTCCCTTTCTGGCGCAGCTTCAGCTCAGGCGCGGTCGATCACTTCTATACGTATGCTATTCCGTCTTTATTTCCCCACTCTCAACTCAGTGCCCACCCAGGGCCAGCACTGCTGAATTTCTCAACGCCGCGAACAACTTCTCGTACTCCCCCGAGGGCGTCGCGACGGGCGTCTTTGGCAGACAGGAAGGTGCCTCGGTCCCTCTCTTCCGCCTCAACAACGTCGTCTCTCAGGACCATTTCTATACGTGCGGCGCCTGTTATCCTATGTGCGCATGCTGACCTCCGAAAAGTACGAATATTACCGAGCGCGATCAGTTCGTCGCCGCCGGCTACACACTCGAGGGCACCGCTGCGTGGGTCTACACCGAGGGTATCTGCGGCAGCCACCCACTCTTCCGGCTCTTCAACCCGACACAGGTGGATCATCTTTATACCAGTACGTTGGGTTACTACGTCCCAGAACTGGAGGAAACTGAATTTCGTCTGTGTAGCGTCCGGGCCAGAACTACAAGCTGCGTTAGCCCAGGGGTACCAGTCTGAAGGTGTCGCGGCCTTCGTGCCGACCGTGGGCATCGTCACCAACGACGAAGTGACCTGTCTAGGTCCGGGCTCAGTAGGCTTGAGCTCGACTTAAACTGGGACGGAGCTGGTTGATCGATGGCCCGGGTATGGTGATAAAATCTTGAATGGCATTATCCCGGCCAAGTCTAATTTAATGATGTTGAAGACGAAAAAAATCCCTCCCCTGTAGTCCATCCAGCTCGGTAAAAGTAAAGGTCACGATTTCACGAGTCGCGACCAACGCAGAGGGGATTAAGGCCGTAGTATGCCGCCCCGGCCTATCGCGGCGAAGACATCCAGCACGCAGTGGGTATTCTCGTCCCTCAGGTGTTTCTGCATACCCTCTGTACATGTTCATAGTCCTGAACTTTCGTATTATTTCCATGCTCTCCCGGGCATCTCAGACATCTTAAAATGCGAGCACAAATAATCGGACCTGGTGGAAATTCTCTGTACTCCCAACCTTCCAGATGTACAACAAGCACTCGCCGGCGCTTCCAAAGTCGCGCTTGAATTAGTGCGTTAACAGTGAGCGAAAGCGGAGTTTGGCATTGTGTACACTTTTATAGGCGCGCGCGCGCGCTTAAAGTCGATCATGGTGCCAAAAGCCCCGAGGAAGCGCCGTTTAAAGCGGAGTTTAAAGGCTTCGGACATGCTTAATTTTAGAAAGAGAGAGAAGAGACGTGAGGAAGTCATCAATTCAGTCGGTGTGCATCTATGCTCGCCGAGTCTCCGGGAAAAGGTAGCAAGTCTCTATTTGCAGCGATTTTCTCACTCGGAATGAAACTAGATACTAGGCAGGAGTTTTGGACTGATCTCATGAGGATCAAAGATATTTCCAGGAGAAACATTCACAATATACATTGTAAAACTTCGCATCATAGCAGGAACAGCATGGGGGGTATGTCGTCGTAAAGATTGAATGATTGGTGATCCTCATCTGCAGAAACCTCGTCAACGTCGTCTTCTTCGGACTCAGGATCATCTGCATCAGGATCCACTATTCATTATTTGTCAGCCTAAACACGATTAATTTTCGTGGGATTGTGTTGGCTCACCGGGGGCAAATCGAGCATCCATCCCAGTAGATATTTGATAAATTGGGTAGCCTAAATGCAGCGCAACTTCTCGACTAGCTTGATCAAAACCTTTGCCTTCGTGAAATTGGTTGAGACCATCGTGAACAGTAGCATCCCATGAGCGTCCCCAGCCCGAGATTTTGAGGTCGATAGAGGGGAATCCAAGCTGTGTTGCCTGTTCTGTGCTGAGACGTTCAACACCGGCTCGGTCAAGGGACCAGTATGCTGGACACTCTGGCCATTTGATTGATGGCCCGGTTTTCAAGTCCTTTGGCGGGCAGAGGAATAGATAGCCCGCGGGACCATCTTCCGTTGTCCCCGAAATTAGAATCCTCAAAAAGATGGTGTCCACAACAACTAGGGGGCAAATATTGTAAAAGTGGGACCAATGATTGGCTCAAACGTACGATAATTCTCCAAATTAGAGGTAATCTGGAGACGGTTGAAAACATATTTCGCTTGACTGAGCCAAACCTCCGTATCGTGGTAAAACATCTGTGCCCTGAGAGTTCGGTTCAATACATCACTGGAGTTGAATCTTTGGAAGGAAATTTAATTAGAATGGATCATCATCCAGACAAATATAATACATTACCGGGTCCAGCCATCCTTCGTAACCTCTCCTTCCGCTCCATACCAAGGAAAGATGGAGACCTGTACATCCGGCACTGATGCAATCTCCACCCAGTCTTGGCCTTGATCATCCAAAGAATAGACAATTACCGCGCCCAAATTCACTGCAACATCTGCGGATACGGCGACGGTTTGACTCCGTGATAGATGGTAGTAACATATTCCATGATACTGTTCTAGGGTTAAAGAATCGGTGACGATAGCCTCTGCGTCTGGTGCATCTAAGGAGGTGATTTGTCGAAGGTTGGATATCCTGTCCTGCCAAAGAAAATACCAGGGCCGGGTGTTACTGGGTTTGACTTCCGCGCACAGCCGGCCCGTTGTGCGGCGGATCCAAAAGGTACACTTACTTTCGACCTGGAGTCATTGTCAAGAGAGTCAAGTACCGAAAGGAATGGAATCACCAGTGGTTGCTGGCAAACGAAGTCGAAATAATCACGCGCATCCTGCGACAGTGTGAGCATCAATAGTAAACCTGACGAACGTTCATACCCAGAAGTCATTGATCTGCAGTTAAATTAACATTCAGCAAGGGGGGAGAGGAGGCATACACGCACACAGAGAGCGTAAATATAAACGGTCAAGATCGGTGAGTGACGATTAGGCTCCAAGAATTGTCCGAGCGGTATCAAATCTGATTTGACAGTCAGAGTCAGCCTGACCTGGTAAATCAAAACTCACCGTCATGAAATACTGCAGCATATATCTTGTCCGTATGTCCTATACTCAGTAGCTGCAAAAAATTCGGATGCCTACAGTAAAAGGTAAATTTGTTGCTGTGTAGCTCCAATTCTGACGTACCGAAGACACGAGCAGTGTTCTATGTCCTCGCGCCATTCCTGTTCATGTCAACCAGAGAATACGGTGAAGAGGAATTTAACATACCTGTTCGGCATGCTCGCCTTGATATATCGCTACGGTCGCGTCCCTCTTTCGACCGTCGATTCTCGCGGTATAGACACGTCTCACAGGAAACCGCTTACGTAGGTGAGCAACACCCGTATTGTCCAACCGTAATTTCAATCTTATTTCGTGCTGCAGATCTATGTCCCCCAGTGGGATCACGCGAAAATCTGGCAAATATGTAGCATATTGTTGCCAGACTTCTGGGAGACGTACCGGAAGGAACAGATGGAGCAGTAGTGTAGCGGTTCGTGATGTTTGTGAAGGTATTACCAGCCACTATGAAGGTGCCCGAGGGCGGAAAAATGGCACTGCCGGAACTAGATTGGGCGCGATAGGCCACGAGTCGCTTAAACGAAAGAAGCACTCACAATAGCATTTTAGGATCCTCCAGGCTCGAGCGAGAGGTGGGCTCAAGTTCGTGGTTGGCTTCACTGTCCATGGATCGTCGGCGATGGTGGTGGGAGGAGGAAGAGAAGGATACTGTA
This sequence comes from Mycena leptocephala, assembly GCA_029378395.1. Lineage (NCBI taxonomy): Eukaryota > Fungi > Basidiomycota > Agaricomycetes > Agaricales > Mycenaceae > Mycena > Mycena leptocephala. The sequence continues at coordinate 51,706 of JARJLF010001364.1, forward strand.
AGCGCTGGAATCACAGCTTTCAATAGCACGCGCATGCAGCGTGACTTATTTAAAATAAGCCAGCGTATGTAGCTTACATTAGTAAAATTACACTTATTTTTGGCGTCTTTGAAAAGACTTGAGAAATGTGAAAGATGGATTTTGCGCCAAGATGCGACATCTCAGGAAACAACTGCACAGGTAGAGGACCGGGCATCCGCGGCCGAGTCGAGTCGAGGATGGGACAGGGAGGTTGAGGAAGGGAGAGGTGGGGCAGTTTTATAGTTAGAACGAGTCGAAGTATGAACGGAGGGGGAGGAGAGCTGAAGAATAATGTCTGAGCCAAAACGATCTTGGCGGATGTGCTGCACCATCATCCGGCAATCAGTGAGAGCGGAGAGATCGCGCGAACAATGGTCATTAACCAGGAGCGCTTGGGCGGTGGGATGATCTCCTGCGTTCAATGTGCAGCACGGCCCAGCGTTTTCGTCTGTGCCTCCCACCTCAACCTCAGTAGGTGTGAGTTGATGGAACGCATTACTAATTCATTCACTGAAAGCTCTGAAATTTAAAGAAATAGCAATGAAATCCGAAACGGAAAGTCGTACTGAGAGCAACAGTTGGTGCGCATGCGGCGACGTCGGACCATGTTGGTAGGAGGAGCATCACGCGGAAACGCCAATTTTCTCTGGAGCGGGGCGCGCGGAGCAGTTGCATATATACACTATAGTGCGGTCATATGAGAGCCCGAGGCGGAGGAAGATACAGTGGGAGGCGATGCATGACGCTGAGTGGTGCCGGTACTAGCGTGTTATGGCACGCACTTGGGCCTGGGAAGCGTTCGGTCGGGCAATCGTTGGAATTCCCTCAGGACCAGGTGCACACGGAGCAGAGTATTGTGTTAGTTTTGATGTTGGTATCCTGGAAGCGCTACAGCGCAAGATGGTGCGGTAGGCCAGTATGCGACCAAGTCGCCACGAAACGAGAGGGAGCAGCCATAGGCGGGGCAGATAAGATTGGATGAGTCGCGGGCTGCGGTGAGTCTGGGTCACTGCGCCGCTCGAGGTCGGAAGCATAGGCAGTGGGTAGACTCGTCACCAGTCTGCCCTACACGGCAAATCTTAGTGCAAGCACTATGTACGGCATAGTGCTTGCACTCAGTTTTGCCGTAGCGCAGACTGGTCACGAGTCTAGGCAGTGGGTTGGCTACAGACTCAGAGCAAGGAGGAGCGTAGTACTAAGAGAGTCCAAAAAGCGAGACAAGGTTCGCGAACGACGTAAAGAGACGACGATGAGACACCGATCTGATCCGCTCGCCCGATCACCGTGGCTGTGCCTTGCTCGTTTCTTCCGCCACTGTCAGGAACGACGAGCCAACATGTCTAGAGGCCGAGTTTTGGTTCTTGTCGCCTCTACCGCACAGCACCCAATCAATCTTCTCTAATCTTCTGTCCCTGCGGAAAGCGCGTCCTCTGGGATTACCGTCCTAGCTCCCAAGCTGCGCGGAGTCCTTCCCGCCGCTCGGTCTGGTCTGCCGCTGCTTTGGTCTACTGTCTGCATTCAACAACGGCATCTGGGCCAACGTGTGCTGGTCCCAAGTGTATTGTATAGACTGTATACATCCGGCCTCCCGCCCGCAAACTATTTGTCCGACCTCACCCGCCCTACGTCCTCGGCACCCTCAGGTCGTTCCTCCCCACGCAATTCTGGTGACCTGCTTCCTCTCCGCGCCTCCGCACTCGCTTTTCTATCCTTCACCGTGCTCACTCTCCCCGCCTCGACTCTATGCTCTCAGCGTCACCTCGCCTTGTTGCGCTCCCCGTACGGCTGCGGTGATATGCATGCAGATATGGAGCAGAAACCGAGTCCGGTGCTACGTGCCTTCTGGCGTAGCGCTGATCTAGTGGCAGACGGGCGTCCTCTGCGCGATGTCCTTCTGGGATTCTTTGTGTCCTTTGCTTTCTTTGCGTTCTCATCTCCTTGTGCCTTGGCTTTGCCGCCCAGGTGCGGAAGTATTAGATAATACTTCTGGGAGGTACTGGGGAGGGGCACGACGCCTTCCTCCCATTCTGGTACTGGGATTAGTTCCACCCTCGCCGGCGAGCGCATGCGGTGGGCTAAACCCGCACCCGCGCTCTTCCTAGTCTGGTGTAAAAGCAAGAGCTGTCGCTCACGCCCGCGAAGCACCACGATGACGCGCTCTACACATACATTTCTTCACTCGTTTCGCCTCCCTGCCTCCCCTCCTCGCCTCCTCACCTCTGCATAGGACCTTGTTTTCCGAGACTTCCAGGACGACATCACCGTCTCGCCACAGCCCTTTTATTCCCCGCCCTGCCTACGGGCTTAGGCTCGCACCCGCACTCGCATCGACTACTTGCGACAACGCGCACTCGCAATAGTGAGGGTGATGCGGACGCGTCCTCGAGCGTGCGTCGATGGATTTAGAGGGAGACTCAGTCTTGAGATGAAGATGATAATGGACAGGCTCCCGGGCGTAAATTCACATCGAAGGAGCTGGAGGAGTAGAAGGCGCACGCCGGGGACGGTTCGATGTCGATGTCGATAGGGACTCGGATGTCAATGCGATCGAGATTGCATGCACGCCAACTTTGGCTTGGGATTTTTGTAGTATTTTTCTGTTCAGTCAATGCCTGCCGCATGTGGCAGCTTGGCTGAAATCAACATCTAATGCTCAATTTCCTTTAGAGCCGACTCTGCACTTGTACGGGACTTTCTCATCCAGTAATAATAGATGGCCGCAGACCTACGGACCTATGGACCTCGGTAGACTTCAATGACTTTTTAGCCGCCTCGCAGGGTGACCAAAAAAAAAAAACAAGAAAAGAGCTAAAATTTGTACACCGCATCCGAGTCTACTTATATACTGTTCTCAACCCGTTCTACTTTATGATTATCTCGGCTGTGTGAGTACCGGTGCGTAAAGCTGTAGAGCATCGTCTGGACAGTTCTTCCGATAAGTACAGCTTGTAGAGCTTTCCCTCAACATTTCTAGATCTATTAGCTGTAAAATCACGGGAAGGTAAATAGAGGCACATCCTGACGAAATTTGACCATCATGTTCAAACCCCGATGAGTCCGGTTTGATCCTAGATCTAAATCAGCGGCAGAAGCTACCGCAGCGGAAGTACATAACCAGCAAAAAACAGAATTTCCTCGGCAGGTATCGCACCGTCTGGATTCGTATGGCTGGTATGGCACACAGACTACGTTTTGCTTGTATATATTTCCGATACTTGATTCCTCAGCCACCGTTCTGGCAGAGAACGAACGCGTGGACTCGTGGTGTGTTTGGTTTTTTTAGGACAGACGTGGCGGGTCATGTGCAGTAGACTGACGTTGCGATCGGCGTGAAAGGATCCTGTGCCTCGGTACGATTATAAAGACTCCAGGTGCTCTTCGAAGGAACTCCGACGATTCCCATTCATTTTTAGCTTCTCAGGGTTATGACTTTCAGTTTCACTCAGGATCCACATCCATCTGTGCGACGGCACGCCAAGCCTGCAACCATGACCTCGCGGATCTCTAGGATCTGAGTAGTCTCCCGCAGTCAGACTCCAAAGTTTTATGATGGTCGATAAAACTTTATATGGATCTGAGGGGATTGACTTTTTTCACCTTCCGATCTTGATTGGATCTCAAACCCTGGCAACTGTGATATCAGCTACGAGTATATATAAAGCAACAGGCTATAAACCGTGCATCTTCGCGGCTGACTGATAGCGTCTCTGTTTCCTCCCCACGCCTAGCCTTTATGTACAGTTCCACATTCCGTTCTCTCCAGATCGACGATAACAGTATTGCGAGTTCTACGCAGGACGAGGACTCTGCAGACACTCTTTGATTCCGCTATCACTTTGCTGCAGATGGGACGCGAAAGTAACAGTATTATATCATGTGGCCAGGCATGGCTAACATCATTGCTCTGGAGCACCGAAGCGATCGTGGTTCACCACCTCCAGCACCCTGCGTCTATCATCGTTGATTCTCCACTCGGCCTTGGTCACTATCCATTTGGCTTTCGTCGGAATTTGGGCCGGAGGATTAGAGCACCGATTCACCGTTGCTCTAGAACATCAGAAGCTGTATCTTTCCTGATTAGTGCAACCATGACAGCGTTCGGAACCGTATGTACTCCATATTTCTTCGGATTTCGCGAGATGTTAAATTATATTACAGATATATTCTGCGCTGCTGGTGTTCGCGACACAGACACTTTCCATGAGACGGAGCCTACAAATGGATCAAGTGTTGACGGCTACTCATGACAACGCCGCTGCATGGGCGGGAGTCGGTGCAGCAATTTCGCATCTGTGGTGCAGAAGACGGTTCCTGCCCGTGCATCGATGATCGGAGTCATTACAGCCGCGTTGTATCTTGCGACCATTTTGGGCCTTCACATCACCACCTCCTCACTTTTTTCTTTGGTGACAGTCGAATCAACCCGCTCATTCGGCGCCCGAACCCACGGCTTACCGAGTTTCAACAGCAGCCCCGATGTCTTTGATTTGTAGGCTAATCCGCTCAACTTGAGAGCAATTGATATGAATATCGTCTCGTCAAGTGCAGACATGGAGCCGTATGCCGAAGAATCTCTGAACTTTCTCCCGCCTATCCTTGATAGTGCGACAAGCCTGGGGTTACACGAAGGAACATTGTATGATGTACTGAACATCGATTCAGTACCAGGCAATGCTACCGTGAATGCCTCAGGCTTCAACGTTACTTATGGTTACGTGGTGGACGTTGCCGGGCTCCAATCCTCCGACTTGAATGTCTGGATGACGGCAGACAACGAATTGGTCATCCCTGCGACTCGTAAGCAAGATCATTCAGTTTGGAATGGAGGGATGTCTCTTCAATTTGTAGAACCAGGCATGATTTCGACAGAGTGGAGGATGATTTTTCCCTCTTTCGTCATTTTTTACAGCACCATTCCGATCGTAGATTCCAGTTTCAAACTGGACCCATGGTCAATCTTAGTCCACCGATGAATACGTCCGTTTCCTCCATTCAAATCTTTCATACTCTCTGTCTCTGGTCAACCAAACAGCACTGTGGATGCCCCAATCCCGGCAATTTGCAGGCACTGGGGCCGGATTTCAAAAAAACTGCGTCGATTTGGGCGCCATACGTGAGCCCACTGAATAATGTGACAACCAATGGGAATTCTTTTAGACGAGGTTCATGATTCACTCCCATTCTCGTGCTTTGCTGACTGTGCTAGTGGGGGCTATGGTACGTTCGCATACCCAGCTCTGACTTTCAGCTTTTTTTGGATCTTCTTCGATCGCCTCGGTGGCAGACATTTAAGTGCACCACCGTTTTTACACATATCCAATTGTTTGATCGCGCATCCCCAGATATTTGATCCAGAAACTTAATTTGCCTGCGGCGAATCACAATAGTACGCTGAATGTGACACTTCATGAAGTCGAAAATGCCCTATCAATCATCGTTGCCTCCATGTTTTGGACATGTAAGCACAAAAGACGGCGAAATTATTGACTTGACAGATTCGAATTCTAGTGGGTCATATTCCCCCGACATACACAGTTAGCGCGGCCAGCTTTGACAGCTTCGCAAATGGGACCACCTCGCACTCCCTTTCCGACATTCGGAACCCGCCAATTCTACTCCAAGGTAATGCCACTGTCACCGAATATTTACGCAAGCACGGTTGGAGGTACGCATATCAGCTGCCGAACCGACACTCATGAGCTGGCCGTCCTGCAATAGTTGAGCATAATCGCAGTGCGTAGTCAACACCCGCTCGCTGCCCTTCAAGCTAATGCGTCTCAGGTCTCGGCCGGCCTCGGATATCCATCACTTTGATGCTGCTGGCCTTACCATCTCTATTGTTCCACCAGGGCTCCACAGATGACAAGGATCTACCGGTCAATGGAACTGGAATCCTCCATGCAATATGGTTGTATCGCAACCATCCCGAGCTTGACGCACTGCTGGAGCAAGTGGACCATCCGACCGATGATAACCTGCGTGCTGCGGGGCTGGTGCAGACGAGATTGGTTGGTGGACGGGTTCGGAAGGAGAGGAGGAAATCATTTTAGGTGGGTAGCTTGTAAAGCTGGGAATATGTTCGTGCCTGCAGCATGGGAATATGTACAATGACAAATGGAAAACATTCTCATTTTTTCTGTAAATGTTGACTTCTGCGCAAGCACAGTCATCTACATTTTTGCCTCGAAGATTTCATCGTGGCAGAACTACACAACGTCAGTAATACAACTGCTCCGTCCGGATGAGGAACGAACCAGTGGATGTTGCCGATGTCCGGTTATTAATAGGTTCGGCTTTTGTCCAAAAAAAATGCGAACCCTGAACCTGACCTGGGCTTCGGTTCACCCGAATTTTTGAACCCCGAATCGGACATCGGTCCAGTTCAACAAGGGTTCGGGTCGGGTTCTGGGCAAGATCGGACACGAATAAACCCCAATTTCTCGCAGGCTCATCGCGTGTGCTGAATAATTAACCTAAGTTACCAACTGTAGTATCCTATCGCAGAAACGAATTTTACGCACGTCATCACGGCCCATCAAGGAGAATCGGCGTCAACTGGACAGATAAAGCACTTCGTCAAATGTGTCGAGACATCGTCAAATATTATTATGATCCCAGATGAACTGGGAAATACACCAAATTAGAGATCGCTATGCGAAAGGGAGAACATAATCAGAGTGGTAAGTGCAGCGCAGCGTGCTCGCTGTTATTGCCCAGATGTGTGAAAGTACGACACCCTCACCCGAGAAGAATCCACAAGAGACTGATAATAACAGCCCTTGAGAGAATAATAATGACGAGTCCGAAGGCGACGAAGAGCAATGATGCTTGGATGTGGGGTTAAGCGCTGGGACATGAGTGGCCATGGGCGGAAGAGACCAAGAAAAGAAATCGAGCAAGAAGAACCGGTACAACCTGGGAAAGAGGATGGAGCGGAAGTAAGAAGAATCAATGATATATTTGTTGCGGCTCGTGGGTCATATTGTATCAGCGGCTGCATCGGTACTTATCTCCGGAGTCCAGAAGTAGCGTTGCGCCGAACTATACCGAAGACGGAGTAGAATATTAATCCGGATTTGGCGGAGAGGCAGAGCGGGATCACACGCGTATGGACACGGACACAGAAAGACAGATTAGAATGAGCATCGATTATACTAGTAGCTGGGATGCGCCGCCCGCGCTGGAGAGCTGAAGATCCGGATAGAATGTTAAACCCGCATAAGGCATTATATCTTGATCCGCGTGAAGAACCTTTGGGAAGACTCGTAAGTCAGAGCCCATAAAATATATATTATATATCCCAGGACTGGCTTCAGTTTGGTGCCGGTTGCCGAGCCCAAAGAAGAGCGAAACGGGATTCTCGAGTATACCTTCGAAAGATTGAAGACCAAGTAAGTCCAGCGCAGGTAGACCGGGGATTGCAGAGCTGCGTAGAATACTTAGGCCCAGGCGGGTGGGTCGTCGGTATTTGGGACATGCTCTGAGCGAGAGTTTTTCGTTGGGAGGGAATTGCCAGCAGGAAGGGAACTTTAAATTGCGGTTGGTATGAATGCGAGAAGTCGAATCGCTGGGATATTGGATCCCGGAGATCGCTATGCGCAAGGTGAAGGGAGGACAGAACCAGCGGGGATGCTCCGGATGTGTAGAATTCGATGCCGAGATGAATCATGGCTGCGCCTAGGAGAATCCTCAAGCCAGCGGAGAATAATAGATTCTAGGTTCAAATAAGAGGAATAACGCTTGAATGTAGATCAGACTCTGATCGTATTTCGAATAGAGCAGGAACGAGAATGAAAGCGATGGCGCGGAACCTACATAGCCGGCCGATCGCGAAAACTTGCGAGAATAGGAATGCAGGGCCATAATTTCAAATGTTTCCAGGGCGACACAGAAACATTTCTTTCGCGTGAGGGGAGGAAGGAAGGGGTTTATTGTGTGTGGGTACTTCACACAGAATGCGTAGCGACAATAGCCCGTCCTAGAGAGCACTGAGTCCTTAGTTACGTTCTCTTAATCCGCACTGTGTAACAACGGATGATGATTTGGGGAACACGACTCGAGCCCAGAGCACATGCAATTTATATTGTATCCATCCGAGGTCGGGTTGGTGCTGGTTGCCAACTTGGAGTACAGGAAGAACGAAGGATAAACGGGATTCTCGATGGGATGTTCGAAATATTAATGAGGGAATATCAAGTCGCGCACGGGTGCGCTGATTCAGAGGACTACAGAGTAACATGGATTAGGCGTTGCGTTGATTGTCCGTATCTTGGGACTGAGAATTTGTCGCTGAGAGGGAATTTCAAGCACTCTTGCGATCTCTGGGAATGGAGAAGTGGCAATAAGGGATCCCGGAGATTGTTATGGGACAGAGCCTAGGAGACCACTGCTCCAGAGGGGTAAAAATTGCGGTCGCACCCAAGAAGAATTACAACTGCGACGAGAAGAGTCCTCAAGCCAGCGGAGAGTATAAGACCAAGGAAGAACAAGAAGAACGCTTGCTTCGCCGTATGTACGCGTGTTTCGGAGAGAACGAGAGCGAGCGAGAATGAAATGTCGACCGTCAATCGGCCGAACACATCGAGAGGATTTGGGGAAAAATCCGCACATTCCAGATGGCTCCATAGCCAGAGTACCTAGACAGAGAAGCGTTTCTGTTGCGTGAGAGTGATGAACATCATGAAAGGAGAAAGTGTGGCGGTGCTATACACAGCCACACTGATCCTTTGCCTACACTCGATGGCGTCGATGCGCGATTCGGACTCTCCAGCTTCCATTGGGTCTGTGCGATTAGTATTGCGTACGGCGACCTCCTTTAATCCCGGATGACCACTTCTCGGTTTGAATGGCTCAATGATCCAGCGAGTTGTCCCGCCATTGCGGCGAATGTGGACCCATCACATCTTTCGTTCTTCGACTCCGTTCCAGGCTTGGAACGCGGGACGTGTCTCTTGGCGATACGGACCCTGCTCTCTTGCAGGATCGACAACTTGAAGTTGCTGTTGTGGAGGGACTACGTCCCGATGGTTCTGTGCGTTTCCAATTATTTCTTGTTAGGTTACATACTTATGAGGAGTCATGGCAGCGACGACTCCGAACGCCATTGTTAACAGCGTAGTTGCGGTCCCCGCCGTGTCGCTGCGCATCAACCACTGGCTGCACCCCCGCGTCATGCTGCACCGTATCGGTGTCCTACGCTGAGACACCTTGCGGATTTCATGTCGATATCCCGATTGGCCTACCAGGAGGGACTCTAGTAGTTCATTTGGAACTCAATACGTGTGTTCCCTCTGCCCTTTCTTTCCCGCGTACTAACTAATTAATATATAGATCGTTCGACATCGGGTGCTACCATCCAATGTCGCCTCGGCTACCTTGACCGATCAGCCTCATCTGCTCATCTTACATCCTCCGCACGCACCGCCCTTTCTGCGCGGCTAGAACCCAAACTCCACTTCGCCTGGTTCCTCCCCCCCTCTCCAACCCCCCGCGCGCGCCTCACGAAGCTTGCCTCAAGGCTGCACTGTGCCTCCCCCGCTTCCTGTCGCGCTCTCGCCCCAGTCCCACGGTCTCCTGCCTTGCGTACCGGTACACACACGCACGCGACGGTCGGGCCCCGCGCTCGCGTTCCGCGGTTTTTGGCTTCGCGGAACCATTATCATTCTTCCTCTCGCTTGGTGCATTTCGGGGCGGTGGTGATGCGCGCGGGTGTCCCTTGCATGCGCGCGCGCTGGACGGAGCCGATACCCCACCTGCGTCCCCCTGCTTCTCGTGCGCGAGTGGGACCGGCGCCGGCGCCGCTACCTTGCAGAGCCGCCGCTGTCGCGCGCGCCCTGCGCGGGGACTCGCCTGCGGTCGCTGCCTGTCTCCCGTCTCCCGTCTCCCTCGCGCGCCTCGACGGAAATGAAGATGGGTACCCCGACGCCACTCGCACATCCCGCGCGTCGATGGGGACGGAGGTGGAGAAGAAAGAGATACAGTTGGAAACGGAGATGCCGCCTCGCGGGGAAGGAGAACTTGTTGGAGGTGGAGGTGGAGAAGGCGCGTCTCTGGAGGAGCCGGGGACGGATACGTAGACGGAAATGGAGGGGCGCGTGCGTGCGATGTCGATGTCGATCGAGCTGGACCCTCGCGCATGCGCATATCGTGTCGATAGAGGGGTGGGCGGGTGCATATCTTCTCCCGCCCTTACCATCACACTTCCCGGTCGCCTTCCCTTCCCCACTCTCGCCCCCGCCGTCCCCGCTCTCTCCCCTGCCCTCACCTTCCGTCCTCGCGCTGGCCTCGTCTTCGGCCAGATCACGACTTCGGCGAGCTTAGCAGCAGGCCCCTTCGCTTCAAGACGCTGTGCCGCTGCGGTATCGGATGTACGGGCGTGCGTGGTGCACATGTACACGCCGCCCTCCCCACTCTCACCCTCGCCGGCCCCACTCACCCTCACTGTCCTCGTCATCGGGTGCAGTACGGCTTCGGCGACCGTAGCTGCAGACGGCTTGGCCTCAAGACACTGTACCGCCGTGCATGCAGATGTGCGGGGCGTCGAGACGAGGTGTATGCGGCGTGCGTGGTGCATGTACACGCCGCCGTCCTCATCCTCCCTCGTCGGCCAGACCGCGGAGCACGGCTTCGGAGAGCGTAGCCGCAGGGGGCTTGGCTTCAAGATGGTATGGGTACTGCACGCGGACGTCGAATCGTGCGTGCGTGCGGTGGACCACGCCCTCACCACTGTAAACAGTAAAAGCACTACATATTAGCCCCGTGGTGCTAGGATTTAGTCTCATGCCATGAAGCTAGCCATAGGAAACATTATCTAAATCCACGACTCCAGCCATGCATGGTGGACCGTGGATTTAGACTTCCGACCTATGGCTAGACACATGCATTAGCCTTATGTATTCAGGCCTTCGCTTCTGCTTTTGGCCTTTGCTGGGGGGCCTCCGGACCTTGCCGTGTACAACTGTATTTATCTTTATTTTATTTTACAGTCCTTATTTGCACCACCCAAATCGGGAAGGACGGACCTTTTATTCCATTTGAGACGGTAACACGTGTATTCTATTGCCTAAAAAGCTACTACCCGAAGAACGATCCAGCTCGACATCCTCCACAGCCACCAACTGTTGGGCAGTTGTCATTGCGGAGATATCCCACTTCGTGCGGAAGAAGGCGGCGAGCTTTCCGTGCCAAGCCGCCTCTTTCATGGCGTACACACGTGCTCCCGCCCTCACGCCGGTGTCGCATCAGGTCGGCGTGTCGACCCGCCCGCCACCATGTCTCTTGCCATCCCAGATAGCGGAGAACCCGGCGCATCTCCTCACGCAGGAGCATAACCTCCTCGCTCCACCGGATCTTCCGGCTACGCGCACGCGCCCATTCGACACGATTGCTGTAAGTTTTTTTGTGGTCAATATCTCATTCAAGTATAGCTGGCGCACTTACAATCATGTAAATGTGCCTCCGCATCGTCCAACGCACCTCGCGCCGTCCATATCCACGACATCACCCGTCTCGAAGTCCCCGGTGCATTGCGTGGTTCGCGCGGCCACGACCTGCCCCGATCATTGACAGTTTCTTCCTAGCCGGCCGCGTTGCTGTCACCCAATCGCCATCCAACCGCATGTCGTCCGCCTTCAACTCACGCAAGTGAGTGTATGCCTCTACGCCTTTCAAGAGCACCAGAGCTCTCCGTCCCTTCCGATATTCTGCATACGACTCCGCGCGCTCTCCGACCTGCCCAATCAGCGTGCGCGCTTTTGTCGCCTGCACCTGACCTGCCACGTTCTCATTCCGAAACCCAATCAAGAACCGCTTGGCGTGCAGGCGGGCGCGCAGCGCGACCAACGAGTTGTCGCATTGAGCCACGCGGAGCTTGGCCTCCATGTCGACCAAGCCAGGAACACAGGCATAACGCCTTGTTAACACCGTCGGCAGCTATATCACTCGGATGAATAAGCTGATGTGCTCGGGCTTGGGCGGGGCCTCATCTTGGTCCGAGCGGCCTCCGCGTCGGCGATGCGCCCGCTGCGCCTGGCATGTAGATATTCTGCAAGGTGCGGAACTTCGAGACCTTGACCAGCAAGGCGTGCCGCCATTCCTGAATCTTGTTCTCGCGGTCCGCGGCGACAAGCACTGTCACCCCGCGTTCCGTTATAATACGTCGCCTATCCAGCTTGTCAGTACGTACATGCGAGCAGAGCCAATCAGCTTACTGTGCATCTTCAATCTGAATACCCAAACCAGAAACGCGTCGCACTGCGCCCGTGAAGGGGTGTCATGCCCGCTGCAGCGAGGGCCTCTCGTCCTTCCTCACATCCAAGCGTACCTCCGTCTCAGTAGGACCACTCTGGATGTGGCAGTGCAGCGTCAGCATTATCGCCAATCCCAGACTCTGCAACATACCTTTGCGATTCAGAGTATATGGATTCGGCTGAGATCCATCCTTCAGCCAGGCATCGATCATACCCTTCCACTCCGTCTTGACCTTGCTGTCGATGGTCTTGTTAACCTCGGCGAATGCATTTATTTGTCTGTCGCGCTCCGCGATTGCTACAAAAAGCTTGCGCTGCAGCGCTTCGCCTACTAACCTTGAGTGACAGCCCAGAATGACAGATGCAGACTACTCACCTTGGCCCACGTTTTTGAGGTAGTTGTGTTATCGATCTTCCCCTCTAGGATATCTGCGCGCTGTCCGCGCCAGCATCTTTTGTAGAATGCGCCGCGGGATTGAGGACCGACCAGGTGCGCTCCACGCCCTCCCCATCGCTCTTGCAACGCCGGCTTGAAGCTCAAGCTATTGGCATCCCGGCAGTCCTCATTGTGGGACCCCGCATGCCAGACAGGCAATGCACATTGGAGTTTGATATCGTCTAAGGGGGCGCAGCTCGGCGGGTAACCTGGCAGTGCGCTCGACCAGGTGGACCTTCCACTGGCATGCAATGTTGTAGGAAATCGTGAGGAGCATCAAGCTGAAGCCAGCCAGCGCTGCCATTACGATGTAGTCCATGTTCGCATATCTATGCGCATTAGATATTATTTGGGTAGATGACGGGGACGACGTACCTTTCTCCTTTTTGTAAGTCCCCGAGCCCATTGGGCCTCATACACTCATGTCGCGCACATACGCAGCCCCCAACTCCCGAGACGCGCAGACCGGTGGTGAGGCGGGTGTCTTTCTGAAGTAGAGCTGCAAAGGCGATACAAGTGCTCGTCTGTTTGGCCATCAGCTTCTAGAATAGCAGGCCCAAACAGAACAACATACGTCTTTTTCATTAACGTATTTCTTGAGGTGTTTCTGGTATTGCTCCGGCTCCACCCAATACCCCCAGCCAGGACCCAAGGACGGGTCGTCGATCTCGTTCTTTCTCTTGCGATTTTTCAGACGAAAATTGGCATCGACGGCTAACAATAGCATGTAAAGAAATCTGTTTGACAAATGTTAGCAATGACTCTGAGAAAAAAAAAGGAAGTACGCGCTGATATTTTGGGTCCACGTCACGCCAGTTGGCAGGCAAATTCCGCCCGTCATGTGGACACGCCCAGCAACTGACCGCGCATTCACCTAATTTGGTGCCGTCAACGCCCGTTACGTCGTGACCACGGCCGGCTCGTTGGAGGCGCTTGAGAAATGCCCATTGGCGCGCCATCTGCTGAAGCTGTTTGTATCGGTCCTAAATCCAAATTAGCGAGGAACACGATTTCGAAGGACAAAGAAATACGGGTAACCAGGTCATCCCAGTCCTCGCCGTTGTATCGTCGCCCGCTCCAATGAGGTGATGAAATCCTTGACATTCAGGTTCCCGAGGACGTTATATAGGCGGTATGCTTCCAAACTACGGAACATCGCACATGTTCCCGGATCCGTGACTGTCGCCGGATACCATTTGTTGCGCAGCAACTGCTCGAGATTGTCGGCGTCATCGGACTTTTCGCACTTGCAGTAGCGCATCGCGATCTGGTGAATGATCGGAGCCTCGATCACGGTCATTTTGTGCACCTTGTCATCAGGGAAAGGGCATCGGAAGCCTCCGTGCCCGAGCTGGTAAACCAGGCCGAGTTGTTCAAGGGTGCAGGCCACCCAGAAACTGCCATTCCATTCCTGGTAATCTTGTTAGTATTGCGACAGCGGCTCAAAGACAATGTTGCACACCTTAATGACATGCAGCGGGTTCCTTTATGGTTCACCATGCAACCCTTCGCACTGAAGAAACTCCCCACACTCGTAACACTTGAAGGCACGCAGCGAAGAGGGTCCGTGGGTCGAAAGGAGCCTCGCAATGGGCGCAGTGTGGATCGTCGAGGTCGTCCCCCAGGCCAGCGTGCCGGATGACCATCTAAAAAAAACCCACTGAGGGGCCGGAAAAGGGACATTGGGTCCTTCTATACAGGTCGAAAGCATAGTTAGGACCTTCCAAGGCAATTTCAGGGCATTCACGTGCTGGTATACTCTTTACGCTTCCCCAGAACGTCGATGCTCCGTTTGGCGTGTTTAGGGGAGGAACACGCGCACCATCCTCGGTAAAGTCGTGGTCTGGTACAGGGATCCACTGCGCTAGCGCGTCGTCCAAGTCAGCGGGATTCATTCGCCGTTTCTTGTGAGCGGCGTTGAGTAGCTCCGCTTTTCGTTGTAGACCATCATTCGAGAAGTAGACGCTGCGATCCGTGGCTACGGTGACTCCGTGAAGGAGTCGTCGTCGTCCAAGATGACATTCTTGTAGCGATGACGTCCAATGCGACTCATGATGAGAGAGAGAGAGCGAGAAAAAGTTTGGCGTTTTGGCGCGTGAACACGAGAGAGGGTGGGTTTCAGTTTTTGAGAAACCCCCAGCCGAACGCGCCTTGGGAACTTGGCACACCATGTTTGCAGAGACACAATTGGGGGAAAATAAATGAATTAAAACGAAGTATTTCTAGAGCGCGCACTGTCAAGAAATGAACAGTAAGGGAGATACGAACGGGTATTCTTACACAAATCTTCAATCAAGGCAGGAGGAAAGAAGAGAATTGGAAGAGAATGTCGTTGAGCAAAAATATACGGAGTGGTGATAAGACGAAGGACGATGACTAAGAATCCGGCCCGTTGACCCGCCTCATCCCTCGCTACCACTCCGCGCCAAAAAAAACCCGTCGTTTACACACTCTGCTCCTCATCACCCACTACAACCGCTCGGGCCTCTCGGGGAAGATCAAAGTCCCAATTATAATCCACCACTGTGTTGTCGTGCCAGTTGGGGTAGGTATCAGCGATCCAGGCTTCCGGCAATAATACGAAAAGGCGCGCGATACATCACCGTCACGCACTCGGGACATTTCCAGCTGCGCTCCAACCATATCCTTATGCAGACGTAGCAATGACCATGGCCGCACTCGTACCTTGAGGAACGAAAAATTAAAATCAGTCGCAATCTGCAGACGACACTGGGTGGACTCACGACACAGGATGAGATTTCACGGAGTGGCATATGCCACATTTGTGATGTTCTCTTGCTGGCGCCTGCTCCGGTGGTCCCCGTCTTCCCTTCCAGAGGTCTTGATGCTTCAACGGGGCAACGCGGTTGTAACGAGACCCAGGACCAAGCATGTGATTGGTGAACGAGGAAGCCACACGCAGCCGGCGCCGCTCCGCACGACGCTGGTACACAGAACCCGTGTTCTCGTCGCCCATACAGCGGTCTTGCAGCGCTGGGACGGCACGGGCAGTGCGCATCTCCAGCAAGCTGGCCTCGAGCGCGAGAATGGCTCACGGGCGAGTGGAACCTTCGCGTGTGCGGGAAGGCCCTGCCATCGAAGAAGAGCTGGTACGGCGAGCAGAACTGGCCTCTAGCGTGGTGATCCGTGAGCGAACTGCGTGCAGGTTAGCATGTGGCCTGAGGTTTTGGTCGATGGTGCTGGGTGACCCCTCGAATATTTTGAGTTTCTTGCGTTTCGCTGAAAGATTATTTAGCGCGAATATTTGGAGGTCCATCACACCACTTACGAGTGTCCAGCAACAGGAAGGGATTGAACTTGGACCCCATGGGTCCTGGCGCGACTTCCATCGTGCAAAAACTCTAAGAACAAGACGCGAAGGGGCGAGGTGGACGTGGTTATATTTGAGGTGAGTTCATTATCTGCGCCGACTCCGCCGGGCGCGAACTCACCACTCTATTGTTTCAAGGTTACAGACCGCGAATCAAACCCAAGGCCCTCGAATTGTCGAACCCACAGTGAGTCGCATCACGACGATGCGAAGGATTTGTGGCGCGGCAGTGTCCATGGTGCCAAACTAATATGTTTTGCGCGCTGTATTTCGAGTCAGTTACAAGACATTCTACTTGACCGCTTCAAAAACAGCGACCCAAGCACAGCGGTTTCAGTGCCTTGACTCGGGCTCTATGGGTTGGAGTGCGCCGATTCATTGATTTTTCTTCGCATCGTGAACTCACCACCTTTCGCCGATCTTGCAGGCTCATGACCGCGAATCAAATACCAGGGGCTTGAATATGGAACCGCGGTAGTTTCCGGGCCTCAAATGTATTCCGAGACCGCGAATCAACTCGAAATTCGGATGCGTCTCTGGCTGTATTGTTTTTTCTTAACGCCGAGCGCGTTGGGTTGGCAACTCACGCACGTCTCCACCGAATCAAAAACCAGAGCCCTAAAAATATATTCGAAAACTGTGAATCTGTCTTTTTTTCGTCCCTGCTGACAACTCACCATGAATCCAGGGCGACCTCACGCACGTCTCGCTGGCAACTCACGCACGTCTCCGCCGAATCAAAATCCAGGGCGCTGAATATATTCGAAAACCGGAATCATATACCAGTGCGTCTTTTTTTTCCCGTCGGGCTGACAACTCACCACGAATCCAGGGTGAACTCACTGACTTGTTTGGCGAACTCACAGCTGAGCAAACCGCCCGCCACGGCACGTCCAGCAGCCGACAAGTACGTCACTGAATCCCACGGTACGATAGAATTCGCGGCGGGGTAGTCACAGTACGTTGACACGTTTGGCCTCTGTTCTTTGGGTTGCGCTGTTGTATCATGTATCCTTTTTTGGGTTCTTACTTGACTAATTGATAATCGAGGAGGTTCTCTAGCTTCGGTTTACTCATCCCATAAATGATTTGGTGTGATCTCCCCATGATTCTTAATCAATTATCTCCTGTTCAGTATCACCAGCCCCGTTCAGCCAAGATTTAATCAAGTCAGTAAGGACTTAATTTTATCCCATATTTTCTTGCATTCCGCACTTGTTTCTCACCAGATTAAATCTGGTATCGTTTATATCAGATGTTCTGGTGCAAACAAAAACCGTAGCATTGGAACTCTCCACTAACAGTATGCTGGCATTGAATCCCATTTGGGAGTGATTGGCGTTTACGAACTGTTAGGTGTTGACATCAAATCTCAACTGGGAATGATTAGAATTCACGAGATAGTCACAATCTACGGGAAACAAGTTTTTGGTAATGAGCTACGAGACGAAAACAGATTGCCGTCTACAATTTGGCACGCCTGTGAAAGAAACCGCAGGATAAGTGCAAGAAATAAAATGAAAAATGAAAATGACGTACTCGAGTCGCGCCGGAAGCTTGGGCGAGCAGGTGCTCAGGGCCGTCCAAACGCGCTCACGATCGGTCCAACCCAATGACAAGGCTCCCATTCCAAAAACTCCCCCCGGAAACGGTTTGAACGGCGATAAACATTCCCCATGTATGGAACTTTCGCCATGTGCAGCAAGCCGGACAATGTTCCACCAAGACTTGGGGCATGGGAACGAAGTGGCGAGCGGGCAGACGAAAGGCAATGTCGTAGGAGATGAATACCTAGAGACGCCGTGAGTTTAGGTGACAACTAAAATAAAATGAAAACCTTACGCTGCGGTGGCTGCGTCTTGTGGAATAAGGTCGGGAATGTCGTCGTCGGACTCATAACCCGTGGTGTCCTCGCTAGCGTCCTTGACTTGAAAGTTGAGGTGCATGATGAAATTTCTTTGTTGAGCTTGGACGATCCAAATAATTAAGTAGGTAAAACAACACCCTATATACGACACCCAGAGATCTGAGATTCTGACTTCCCAACTAGGAACCTTGAACGCCCAAATCAACTTGATGTGACCGCTGTGACGAGTGAAAAAACAATCTGAGATGTGTGATACTAGCCAATGTATAGACAAGGGGACATTGCGGTAGACTCAAAGACTCACGGGTTTATTAAACTGCACTCAGAAACAAAACAAAAAATCCCCCCGTAGTCTCTACCATGGACGACTGGTTCCCTATCGTTCGACGCGGCCGTTTCGGACGTTCTGATTACAGCTTTACCTTTGCCAGGGAGTCCCTGGACCACCATCCGCGGTCCCACGCCGTACGACTTTGCGGATCGTCTTGTCTACCACAATCAGATTATCAGCCACCTAGAAGACAACAACTCGGTGTATTGTGGTGATGTCGGGATTCCGTGTGGACGTTCTGTGTTTTGTTCATGATTTTGGCAGACTTCCCCCCAATTCTATGTCGGTATCCCCCCTCCCCCTCCTCCCCCTCCCCAGCTCCCAGGTGATAGCGACAGCGACGGAGAATCTGAAGTTGATCAGCTGAGCTCCGGCTCCTCCAGTCCAACATCGAAATGCGCTCCGCGATCCTGACGACACGAAATGCGCTCATCGAGCCCCGACGATATCGAGCTCGTACTCCGATCTCGGGCCCCGATGACCGCGAACTCTCTCCAGCTCCGACTGAACGCGTTAGTAGTCCTTTCACCCCCAACGGCAACCGGCCACACGCCCATCTCAAGACGTACGCCAACCGGCCGAAGAAACTGGCCCGGGCCTGGGCACCGCCAGGGAAGCCCAAGCCCAAGCCCAAGCCAAGCGCATCCTCGCCGAGGCTGCCAAAAAAGAGCCGCGCGCAAGAAAGTGCTCGCACTCCGGCTCGCACACCCCACCCCCCAACGCGTCGCTCGCGTCGTACCCGTTGTGGGCAGAGGCGACAACACCGACCAAGGCGTCTTTCTACAGGAGCCCCTGTCGCGCGCTGGGAACAAGATTCACTCTTGGATAGAGTAAGTTATCGTCTGCCGTACTTGAATTCCAATGCTTACTACCATTGCAGGAAACCTCGTGCAATTGTTGACCGCAAGAATGTGGTGATGGTGTCGTTGCCGGTGCTCCAAAAGGTCAAGGCAAATGGTGGGATGATATTAACAAGCGGCTCTTCAGCGCCATGGTCCGACTTTACCGCAATGGTGATTTTAGTGATCTGGGCGAGGCTGAGTCGCGAATCCGTTTCGGGTTTCATTCGGGGAAGACTACGCTGTAAGTTGGCATTGATTAACACACCTTCAGTACTGATCTCGACCCTCAGTCGCCACACCAGATTGGGAACTTCCCGGTCAATCTGCGCGAGATCATCGACATCGAGGTCAGCGAAGCTTTCATTGTGGTGAATGCATACCAGAATCGTAAGTGACATTCTTGCCCTCACCACTAGACCGCAGAGAATAACTGACCTAATCTTGCAGATATCTATCAACAAGCGGCGCCTGTCAGTTATGCCACCGTCGAGGGCCATGTCAACGACCTTGTTCGCCGAGAGATCGCCTTCCCGGCATTCAAGAACTCGGTGTTCACTACGAGCGAGATCAGCTTCGGCGACGCCGGTTCGCCTCTACGCAAAAATATCCAGGCTGCCATCGGCACCTTTGAGGCGGTCACTGTGGTCGGCACTTGGGACCACGAGAAAGGCGGGGATCTGGTTCCCGGAAGATGACAGCGTCATCCAATTGAAACCGGGCGCCACCGTGCTCTATCCTTCGGGAACTAAGAGGTTTATCTGGGTTGCGATTGCGCCCCACGAAAAGAGGTATTTCTTCCGCCAGTACTGTCATTCTGGGGTGTTGCGCTGGTTGAGAAGGGCGGGGTTCTGATACCGAGTTCGACCAACAGGCGTCGCCAGAGCAAGAGTGCCGCTTGGTATGCGCAGCGCGCTAGGCACGGGTTGACGAGCGTCAAAAAGTTCAGCAAGCTCGGTGATGTTTTGTGTTTTGAATAGTCGTACTCCCAATGTCATCTGCGTGTGGGTTATGAATTGATTTTGACTCACCGTTATATTGTGGGAGTGTACTTGCAAAATGGCGGTGCTGAAATGCGGCTCAAAATCGGATGGTCACAGTGGCTCACAATAGACGCCTGGGCGCCAACTCACAGAGTTCCATAAATTCACACGTCAACTCAACTGTCAATGTCAACGGTGTTGCTCACCAAAAAAAGACTCCCATTTCCTTAGATTGGCCTGAGCTTGTTGCGAAAGCACAGAAACGAATAAAGTAAGGTCGCGCGCCCAAATCTACGGTACACTAAAAAAGAAAGCTACGTGAGGTGTCCATCCACATCAAGTCGACGGCCTCTCGCATCAACGCGACGGCCATACGCATCAACCAAGCGGCCATATCCATCGGGATGAACCCGACGACCATCACCCCAACCATCAGAGGCGCCGGTGACGTGGCCGCCAATGTCCAGCTCATATGGTCAGGATAACAGGTTAACTCGTGGGTGTAGCCCACGGGTCTAATGCGTTATATTGTGGATCTTGCCACACAGCCACACAGTTGTGCCGCTGCCTTTCTACGGCACTGATGGCACTTTCGGCAGGCTGCCGCAGATGCAAATAAATAGCATTTAAACAATATTAATTAAAATGCAGCCATTGCCGTAAAATTGATGGCTGTCCGTATTGGGTTGGGATTGATGAGCCCGGCCATTGCCTTAAAATTGATGGCTGTCTGTATTAGGGTGCTATAGCTGCCTGTATTGGGTTGCAATTGATGCCTGGTTGCTTTAAATGTGAATATTGGTTTGAAAAGCGCCGGCTCTCGGAAAGTATTTTGCATTTTGCGGGCCAACGGGGCTACCAATCACAAAATGCTATAGATGACTCTTGTAGCCCTTGATGAGCTCTACAATTTGGATATAGGGATCAAAGGTTCTGCCGATGACCTTCCTTTTTGGGATACTACGCTTTTCGCCCAAAAAGGAAATTTTCTACATCAACCCCTCCCTGGCTCATAATTCAACCGTTTTGGATGATCTAACCTTATAGGCATGTTTTTCTAAGTTCTTTCAACCCAACTGGGACACACTAGCTTGTATTACAGTGCAATAACAGGGTGAAAATAGCGAAAAATTGAAAATTTGTATCTGGGCATAATATCTTGGGGATATACCAATAGATGTAGCTCCTGGCTACATTAACTTGTCCCCTTGTGTTCAAAAGATACCCTCCAGGTAATAGATCATATTCTGATGCTGAAAACATCGCAATTTGGCCACATAACAAATAGTGTTTCTGCATGTTTTATGCCTCCTCATTCTGTTACACATCTAGAAATATACCCTTTGGACTTGGTTCATGTATATCTATTGGAAAGATAGACCATTTGTACTCAGAGCAGGTGATATCCATGATTTAAGGTGATCTTCTATCATATTCCTGTCCACCATATTCAGCATGCCACAGTGTCATAGACAGTGTTCTAAATGCTCCTACTGACTCTCCCAAGCCATATGAACAGTTCCTAGCCAAAAT
Source organism: Mycena leptocephala (assembly GCA_029378395.1). Classification (NCBI taxonomy): domain Eukaryota; kingdom Fungi; phylum Basidiomycota; class Agaricomycetes; order Agaricales; family Mycenaceae; genus Mycena; species Mycena leptocephala. Next base: position 73,295 of record JARJLF010001364.1, read on the forward strand.
TCGCACCAATATATGGTGATAGACCTCAAAAGTGTCAAATGACACTTTTGGCCTATTTCATGAATAGGGCACTATAGAGACCAGATAGTGCGAAATAAACACTGGGAATGAACTCAGACAGTTCAAATGACTCAGATTGAGTATTTTTGAAGTGTTTTGGTGAGGTTTTGGCTGTATGCTGTTTCCGAGGATATAGCGCATTAGACCCGTGGGCTACACCCACGAGTTAACCTGTTATCCTGACCATATGAGCTGGCTGTGGTAGGCTTCTTTCTCCCGCTGTTTGGCCAGTTTGCGCTCGCGCTTGGCTTTGAGGTAAGAGCGGTATGCTGTAAGTCCGAATCTGACTTTGTATGCCCTAGGGAGAGTTGTGTCAGTTGCACGGAAGAGGACAGTGAGGGTTGACGCACTCATTGCGACGCTGCGCCTCCCATGCCCGGAGATGATCTCTATTCCTGCGCAATGTTAGTGATATTCGTGCAGCCCAAAAAATCCCACGCACTTCTGTCGATATTTGGCTTGGTGAGCGCGAGCGCGCACCTTGGCACGCACTTGCTCTTCGAGGGGTCTCTCTTTGAGCTCCGCACGTTTTCTGAGGAATGGGTTAGTAGGTCAGATAACCTGACCTGAGGTGACAGTCGGCACCTTGCCATTCGTAGACGCGCCTTTTCGTTACGCGCAGCCTTGCGTTGCGCCCTGGAGGAGGGAGGATCAGCCAGGTTCGAGCGCTGGGTGTTCCGAGGCTCACTGGACCTCGTACTCGCTGGGGCCGGTGCAGTACTTGGACTTCATTGGTGGGTGTGCCATCGGGTAAGAAAGATTGAGGGAATTTGGCAAACAGGGCACAACTGCGCGTGATACTGACATCGGCTAATGTTGGCGCGTTGTCGGGGTGGTGGAGGAGATCTGCGGGTCGGTTGAGGGTCAAATGAGGCACAGATATATTACGGGGAGATCTTAATTTACGCTTTGATTCATGCGCATGACACCTAGATGCAAGAAAAGGTTAGAAGGGTTAGAAATGTGAATCAAGTCATAATATGGTGAGTTCGCAGACGATGGGCGGCTTTCATCGACGTTGTTTGCGTGCTCAGCAAAAGTGGTGAATAAATATTTTACCATAGACATGGTCTGGGGAAGATGTGGTCGATTTTCGATTTTGGTGGGTGTTGAGGGGATAAGACACAGTTGTGCGTTGAAGATAGGTGAGATTGGACAGAAGAATACAGAAAAGACTGGAAACCGGTATTTGTGGCCAGTTCGCACCGTGTGATCTCTAAATAAATCGCACAAAACAACCAAAAAACTTCCACCTTTAACCCTGCTGGATTTAGGCAGATCGTGTAGAATCGAAACCTTCTGTCGATTCAGTTTTGCTGTGATCATGAAAAGGGAAACGGAATTGAAAGATGTGACAATCGCCGTTTGTGGCAAGTTCGCAGTGACGTCACTTGGTGGCTACTGCCACAAAATTGTATATAAAATCCCCCAAAAAAATTTCATTCTAAAACAGAAGGAGTACGCGCGAATATATATATTTTGGCCGACCCAGACTTTGCCTTGGTCAGGAAAAATGCAGAGATGAACGCGGGCGTGGGAGAGTCTGACCTACCTGTCACCTTTCTGGTCATGGTGAGATTTTGAAGGGTAAAGCGATCGATTAAGACGAGAAATTATTTTCTGGCCCACGGCAATAAACTCAGGCGTCCAAATCAAAATTTTATTGTGGCCAAAACGGACACGGGTAGATAGTAGTGCATATGTACGGTTACAAAAAGGGGTCGCTAGAAGTCGAGGCAGCCCAATAGGTAGGAGCCACCACACCAGTATTGCTGAGCTCCACCGCGGCGGCGTACATCGCCAGGGCGTTGGCTTTGCCTGCCACAGACTGGTGCAACGAGCCCGGGACTCCAAGGGTATTGAGCTGACATTCCAAGCTGTTTGAAAGTTAGTTGAAGACCAATAGCAGGAGCTTGCACTCACTGCGATCGATAAACGCCCGGGTGAATGCCGCGGTAGACGATGAACCAGCGATCATCCAACACTTCGGAACCGTTGAGAGGGTTGTGGGCATTCTCGCTGGTGCCCAATGGTTGGGGAAGGGAAGGGATGGGAGAGACGACGGCAGCATTGACGATGCGCGTCCAGGAGCGCGCTTGAGCGTATTGAAAGGCCGCGTGGGCCTCATCCACCGAGTTGTACCCGCAGAATATACAGTTGCGCACATTTTTCACGAGGCGCTGAGTTTCAGGCCTAAAGGGTAGATGTGAGAGGGGATCGATTGCGCAGCGTAGGTGTGCCATACCAGGTCATAATGACACCGCATCGTAAGCCACAGAAGACTACATAAGCTTTTTTCTTGGTTTTGGGCTTGGGACTTCCTCGCGAGACAGTATGGACACTCGCACCGGGGACCCTTGAGTCGCGGTACCTGCAAGGGACCTATGTAATAATCAGCACCGTCTGTGGAGGGCGAAAAAAAACGAGTACCATTGCGTGGTGCACCCGCGCCTAGTGGGGGACTCATAGTAGTATGTGGAACCGGCGGTGGGCGACGTATTGGTAATTGTTTGCGAGTGGGCTAAAGGAACTGCGTGAGAAGCGCTGAGGGTATAGGCGGGAGGGTCGGAAGATGGAGTTTGGGGCAGACGCGCGGTGGCCGAAGGGGTGCGGGGTGGACGGGTCGCGGGCACAGGCAAGTGAGCTGGAGTGCGGGAGGGAGGGGTGGCGGGGGAGCGATCTTGAAGGTCCAAACGGGCAAGAGCTCGAGGAACTCTGGGTCGTCGTATTCGTCCGAGATTCGAGTGCAGTCATGGGCGAGAAGTGGAAATTAGGGAGCTAAGGTGAGAATATAAAGGCGAGTCGATTGAGCGTTGCTGAGAAAAAATAAAGACAGATCAGAAGGTCAATCAGAATAAAGTGAAGGGTGATCAAAACGCACCGTGGAACCGGGAATGAGGGAGTCGGCTAGTAAGTACTCTGGAGTTGAGCAAGGTCGCTGCATCGGGAAGAGAGATCTGGGAGATCTGGTGGGAAGAAGCAGAGTTGTAGATCTGCGGATTCGTCAATTGATCCGTGACTCTGATTTGATGCGATCTTAGTCCGTTTCTGACACGATATGCCACACATCACAAACTCAATTTCTGTTCTACACTACGCGACGAACAAATAAACTACGCGACGGAAAGGCTAGAATACGTGACTGAGCATTTGGGTTGTGTGCAGGGGAGGGGGATCTATGATCGCTCAGTCCACGAAACACGAAAAGAAAACGCGTGAAAAGTTACATGTCAGTGCCGGGGGACGACAACCGCGATCATGTTGTAGCCAAGCAGCTTGTTGAAGGCGGCGAGTGCCAAGGCTTGAGTGGCGAAGCTGCGCATGTTGCTCCCGGAGACACGGACAACTGCGTTGACCGCGAGAGCATTGCTGAGGGTGACGCCAACATAGAGGCCGCGCGTGATTGCGTACCACGTAGGACCCTCCTCGTCGGTGTACTCGTCCTCGGCGATTGCGAGGAGGGGCCCAGTGGGAACGACGGTATATAGTGCACCGGCGACCCAAGGGCCGCGGGTGCGGAATCCGACAGTAGGGGAGGGGCGGGGTTTGAAGAGCGGGCACGACGGGCGTTGGAACGGTGGGCTCGATTGGCGCGGCGGCCTGGACTGGAGCCACGGGCGCGGGGAGGACGCTGAGAAGGAGGGTCAGATACGGAGAGGACTGAGATACAAAGAGGATCACCCTGGTTTTGCTGCGCGAGCGTGGTCATAGCAGCCACATGTTCTGAAAGGCAGCGATAGCGGCAGCTGGAGGACGGAAAATTAATAGGTAGAAGGCAAGGTAGAAAGTGATTGACTTACGGCCGGCGCCTGGGGCAAAGGGAAAGGCCGCTACTGGAACAGATGCTGTTCCGGAAGAGGTTTGAGGCAACTTGGTCATTGTGGTAGGAAGTTGGAGGTGTTAGCGAGATAACGAGCAGATGGATAGCTTTTATACAACGGGGGACATTGGAACTCCGCCGTGATGGTCGCGGCGTGTATGTCAGGATCTGAATGTGTGTCAGGATCTGGGGAGTTCACCGAATCCCAAAGAAGAGAATTTGCAAAACAACCAACGCGATCTGGTCCAAACAAAATCTTTTTGACCTCGATCTCGATAGCTAGCCTGTCACAGCAAACCTACGGAGGTGAGTCGCACTTGAGGCCGACAACAAAGACGCTTAGAATTCCCAGCAGGATGGCGAAGTCTCCAAGAAACGAGAACGGACGCGTGTCCCCAAAAAAGATCGAAAAAATTTGCGCCTGTGGGCGCAGGGAGCTCGGGAGACTATCCTGAATCCTCACCTCGACGACTACAGCGCGGCGTTGGACAAAGGATGGCGGCAAGAACGGAAGTATTGCAAGCAAGTGTGTAAGGAATATCACGCGCGCATTGCATGGACGACGGCAGATGACGAAGAGCCAACTGTGGGGACCTGGGATCCGTCTGCGATACTGCCGAAGGAGGTACTAACACCAGAGGAAGAGGAACGCAAGAATGCACGAATTAAATCCCTGAACAAGGTAAGTCACAATTGTTACGCAGTGTGACATGTGAGCTCATCGTCCTCATCGTCATCCAGCGTATTCGACGATGGTTCACCTACCGAATCCGCCGCATCCGCAAAAATAGGACGACTTCTGGCCTCGATCCCACCAAAGATCCTTACGCGGTTCTTCTAGCCAAACTCTCTGGACTCTCCTCACCACCAAAAGCACGACAAGCTTATCAACAGTTTATGCATGAATCTTACACCGACAAAATTGCCCCTGTAGTGACAGAGCGATGGGAAAAAGACCGAGCCACGAACGGTGTAGCGTCAGAGCGCACCAAAGACCCAAAGGCGGGGTTCCGCGCACAAGTGGCGAGGGAGGTTTTTGCAGCGTTGCCGCTCGAGGAGCAGACGGCAATCGCGGCGAGGGCGAAGGCGGATGCATTGGAGGCGAAGAACGCGTACGTCGCAGCTCTGCGGGACCCGCCTGCCCAGACCCCTGAAGCTCGCCAATGGTAAGTTGCTTTGGACGCGTGTGAGTTATGACTCACAGAGTTTCTTAGTTGTATTGAAGCAGCTGCCGAATTTGTAGCCCCGATTCTTCAAGGTCTGAACGCGTACACGGGCCTACATTCTACCCTGATCCTCGGTGGACCAATGCCCGCCTATGGAGGGGAGCTTCGCTCCTTACAGTGCGTCTTTCTCAAAGTGTGACAAAATATGATTCTAACAAACCTAGCTACTCCTTCGGTCGGAATAATACAGCCCTAGGGCTTCACTGGGCGCAATGGGATAAGCGCCGTTTCACGACGGATGTCCAAGAGTTCATGGTGGAATACCTGAAAACAGCGTTCAGTAAGCTTCAGTTTTCTAGCGCGTTTGGCAGAAGTCTGACCATAACGATAAAACAGCCCCCCAAGACTGCATTGATGCTGCGCTCCAATTACTACCGACTTGAGCGCCGCCAAATACACTATGCGAAGCGACCAGGGAGCCGGGCCCGATTCGGACAGCGATTCGAGCATGGACTCTGACTCTGACTCGGATTCTGGTAGCGACGCCAGTTCTGACGAGGAAGAGGCGGCGCGTCAACGAAGAAGCGTAAGCTAGCGGAAGCAACGAAGAAACAGCCGGCCAAAAAATCTACCGCCAAAAAGTCGATCAGCACTAAGAAAAACAAAGGCGCCACCACCTCCGCCACGAGCAGGTTCCACTGTCTGAAGCCAGTGTGGCTTCTGCGCCCGCCGCGACCACAACACCATCACTCCCCGCCTCCACCGAATCCCCGGCACCCGCCACGTCATCCTCACCCCCGCTCGCTCCCACGCCCGCCACGTCACAGCCTCTCCCACTAGCCGAAGCTCCCTGCGCCGTTATCATCTACGACAACGAGCCAAACGACGACGCAGACGCAGACGACGACGAAGATGAGGAGGATGTGTCCCCCCTCCGACCCTCGCCCCCGCCGCCCGCCGCTTGGCATATATCACGGAAGGAGCGCGAGGCGAATATCCGGCGTAACTCCGCCGCATTGGAAGTACTCAAGGCGGAGTGGAGGGCTTTCACCGACCCGTTGGCAGCAGAGCGTGCCCAGCAGCCCAAACCACGGAAGATCGCAGCCCACGCGGGTCCAGCGCGGCGACCCGTCACGCACGCGATGCCGGTGCCGGTGCTAGCGAGATGGAGGTGAATGTCCCAGACAACCCGCCTGCTCCTAGCGCGACGATCCCGCCCGCTGAGATGGAGGTAGATGTCGGGGACCAGCCGCCCGCTCCTAGCGCCTCTGAGTTGACGCCCCCGCCCACAGAGATGGAGGTAGATATCGGGGATGACGCTCCTAGCCCCTCTGCGTCGACGCCCTCGCCCACCGCCGTACATGGCCCTTCACCACCGATATCTAAGGCAACATCTCTGTCCTCCCCTCCCCCACCCACTAGCGCATCATCGCTTGCTGCGAGTACCGCGTTACTCAGCGACATAGAGGATGGTCTGGCACCGCTTTCGTATGCGGCGCAAGTCCACGTTGCCATGGCGGCGCCAGGGCTAAGCACGCCGAGCGGCGCGGTGGCAGGTTTGTCAACATTGCCGCCGTGTCCGCCCGATGCTGCTGACTGGTTTGCCAACGCACATACCGAGATTACGCGGGTCGATCTCGGGTGTCACTATCACGCGCTGGTCGCCGCCTGGACGCGTGTCGAGCACGCATCACGTTTCGAGCACGGGCCGACGAATCTGCCCAGCAAACACCGCCCCGAGCATGTGTCGGCTTGGATCTCGAAGAATTTGCGTGGGAAACGAGGAGTAGAACCGAGGGTGACGGACCCGCACGTGTATGCTGCGCTGTGGCAGCAGTGGTGGGATTCCCTCCAGCCGAGCTGGAGGAAAAAAGAAACGGACGGGAGGTGGAGCGTCGAGGCTTATGGCGAAGCAGGGAGAGAATGGGGTCCACTTTATCAGTGGGGAGTCAACGGTACGCTCAGTATTCTTGCTTCACTTTACTTCTGGGGTCGTGCGGTTTCCAGCGGCGAACAATCGGAGTTGGAAGTTTGGGAGGCGGCTGTCCTCGACGTGACTTGGATGATGGAAGGGATGGCGACCTATTATGAACTATTCAAACGTCGATTTTAATACTATGTTTTTCTCTTCTTTCTGGTGTGTAATGTAGCTACTTTGCATCTCACTAGTTGTCTTGGATACGGGTGATTGAAGGTATATTTTATATTTACATCTATCTACATGTGAGATATAGATCTCCTCAGAACAGACAGCAAGTCAGAAATGTCATTATGGCCGAACGGTTACGGCGTCCCAGCTATGTTGGGAACCATGAGCACTAGCGGGGAGGTCTCGGTTCGAATCCGAGTGATGACATGTCTGGCATTTTTACGGGTTTTTTTGACCAAATGTTTTTTTTTTTTTTGGCGTTTTCTTGCTCATTTGTGTTGGTAACTTACATCGTTTCATTCTTAGTGGTGTGAAAACCCAAAAATACCAAAGGAAAGCTAAGAATGGCACCAACTTTTCTTCTTCCGGATTAGGCTGTCGAGTTCTTTCAACGTGTTCTTGGCCTTCAAAGTAACAAGGCAAATACAAAGACTCGCTCCAATGCTTCGGCCGCATTCTCCGTAATCCCCCGAGCCCACTCGCACATGGCGACATTTGGTTCCAAATGGGCCGTGTTACGAACAACAGAAAGATGTATGTCACCGTTCTTTGTCAGCGCAAGGAACATGTCGTTACCGACAACCCAAGTCATGCCAAAGTCCTTCCGCAGCTTGGGTGGCTGTACATCATGACGGCTTCTCCTTCCAGAACCAAGACCTCGCCATCCAGTACATCACCAAGAGCTTGGAAGCTGGTACGCCCGACTGTTCTTTTTCTCGCGCGTCTATGTATAATAATAACTTTCTTCTTCTTTACATCCTTCCGATTCTCAGAATTAGTACCTTCTTGGACGCGCTTACATGGCCGGCCAGAAGTACAACAAGTGTGTGAAGCATATCAGCAGGCGGTCTATCGTGATAGCTGGAACCCAACGTTCTGGTGCTCCATTGGCGTCTTATACTTTCAGATCAACCAATACCGCGACGCGCTTGACGCATACTCTCGCGCGATCCGCATCAACCCGTACATCTTGGAAGTCTGGTTTGCTCGGGAGTCTCTACGAGAGCTGCAACAGATCTCCGTACCCAAGGAGCTCAGGATAATTTGTCACAGTAGTACTTATGCCAGAATGTAAATCTTGATTGAAAAAATCAATGTTAAACTCAACAGCGGCAAAAAGGGAAAATATGCAATGGCATCAAAAGCAAACACATATCAGCAACGCGTCGGTGATGGGTCGGCGGGTGCAATAATGCACGCGAGCGAATGCGGGGATCGTCGGGTGGTCGGGTGCAGGCGGAGGGAATGATGGAAGGGCGGGTGCAATAATGCATGAGCGAATGCGGGGATGGTCGGGTGGTCGGGTGCAGGCGGAGGGAATGATGGGAGGGCGGGTGCAATAATGCACGCGAGCGAATGCGGGGATGGTCGGGTGGCGCAGGCGGAGGGAATGATGGGTCGGCGGGTGCAATAATGCGGGGATGGTCGGGTGGTCGGGCGCAGGCGGAGGGAATGATGGGAGGGCGGGTGCAATAATGCACGCGAGAAAGGGCGGGGATGCTCGGGTGGTCGGGTGGAAGCGCACGGAATGATGCAAGGATGCATTGAATAATGCAAGCGGATGAAGTGATGACGGATGCAATTGTGCCCGCATTTGGAGGCGAGAAGCGTGAGAATATGGCGGAGGATCCAAAAACGGCCCCATCAATATCAACAATTTCAACAGATCATTTGGTCGAAGGATTTATTACATCCATCAGACCAAATAGATTTTATTGCATCCATCAGATGCCAAATACATCTCGTACCCCCCGAATGCCCCCAAAAGGACCACCCGCAGCCGCTTCTCTACGTACATGATACTAGCCAACTGCTTGGCTAGCATCGTG
>JARJLF010001365.1:0-82316 GCA_029378395.1 Mycena leptocephala
CACCAGATCAACTGGTGCTATTTTTTCTCAGGAACTCCCCGTCCTTGGAGGCTAATGTAGCCACCATTTATAGCCCCCGCAGAGAGGATGATATAGTTGCTAGCATGCAACGGACGATCCTGACACTAACCTGAAACACGAGCCACAAGTTGATCTGGTGGCTCCACCGCAAACTCTCTATTGGTCCAAGCCATGGCTCAAGCCCGTGGTCTGGGCCTGGCTTGGCTTGCTCCGGGCTTGGGCTTGGGCTTGGGATTTCAGAAGCCTACGCCAGACGAAGCCAAGCCCAGGCCATGGTTTCCAGGCCAAGCCAAGCCCGCACAACACTATGAGGGAGTCCCTGACCAAAAGGGTAGTCCTCCGCTGGGCAGCAACGAGGCAGATCCTTAATTTGTGCTCGCAGCTGGAAGATAAGCGAGTCAAAGGGCATTGCGGAAGAGGGCATCTAATCGAGTTGACGTGATGGAGCAATGATGGAGGAGGACAAGGTTTCGAATGCGGTGTACGTGGGTTGGGATGCTTAACTAAGTTACTTGGCGAAACGAACTTAGCCTGCCGAAACTTACTTTACTTTACTTATGGCTGAGTAAGTTAATTTTGCACGCAAAAGTACAAGTTAATGATGCCATCAGATGGTATAAGTTACTTTCGCCCAAGTAACGTATACTAACTTAGAGGGCTTGTGAGGGCAGAGGACAAGTTTTATCCAAGTAAATATGGTTAAAATGTGTATATTACTGAATAGCGGGGCATTCCTACAGCACTGAAACACTGTCTTTCAGCCTTACCCATGCAGAAACCACCTCCGACCCCTCATTTCCCGAACTGGAGTCTAACTACCCCACCACAAATCCTTGAATTACATCACAAGTACAGTACTGAGTTGATATATTGGATATATTGTCGTTTCCTTGAACTCCGACTCAGGCACAGAGGTTCAGTCTTGACTCAATTGGACCGTGAGCGGTCGAAACTATTATCCGCCCTACTTCTCGCATAATTAATGACCCTGGCCTGTCACCAAAGTCATGGAAGGGTGCTGAGGTCCCCGCAATGGTGCCCATACACCTCTCTTCGCTCGCCACGCACTTGCTTGCGCCAATTGATCGTAAACGTTAACTTTGGCGGCAATTGATGCCATCTGATGGCATAAGTAACTTTTGTTGATCTAACTTGGGCGGCCAAGTTAACTTAAGTAGTCGTAAGTAACTTCAAGTAACGGTAAGTAAATGTGATAAGGAGGAGCAAGTGCCCAAGATTTTCAATTTAATTAGTGTTTTCAGCAAACAATTGAGCTGAATGGATAAATTATCGTTGTGACTTCAAATTGCAACGAGGCTTGGGCAGAATTCCACTTGTGTGAATCTTGAGCTCTCGGTAGGTTATTGGTTTAGTGTTGCAACCATTGAAAATCAAAAGTTGTGGTTTATACTGTGGAAAATTGTGTCCATTCCCGGCCACCATTTGTGTTTCAGATTTCTTGGAGGTCGTGCATGGGCTGGGGTGCACCAATAGTGGTGTTCAAAGTTGCCCCTACTCCTCTCCTACTTGCGCTCCTACTCGCTTTCCTACTCGTCTTCCTGAACTCAGAAGGAGGATGAGTAGGATCCTTTTTGTCAGCAGGAGCGTCAGAGTTCCTTTTTGCAAAATTTCTCCTACTTGAATTTCCTTCTCAATGACTATTGCTCTTTATCCGATATTTTTTGACAAAGTTGTAGCATTTCTCTACATACACCGACCTTTAGAACCACCTCCTTGGCCTTTTAAACCTTAGAAAACATTTGCAACATTTTTGTTCTCCTACTGATCTCCTACTCACAAATTGGGCGAGCAATGGTTTCAAAGTTGACCATTTTGAGCTCCTACTTGTCGTCACATTTAAACCCCCTACTCCTGGCCATGCAATAATGGCTTGAAATATATGGTTCAAAATTGACTTGGGGTGCAGAATAACATTTCAGATGGACTAGATTTTACCCGAAAGAAAAAGTTGCATTTTTGACCGAGAAATAATAAGTAGGAGCTGAAATAGGAAGATGAGTAGGAGCGCGAGTAGGGCCAACTTTGAACGGTACTAATATCTCCCTCGGACCACGGTGTGGTGGTCCATCCCTGCCCTGCAGCCACTGTTATTCCCCTTCATCCTGAGCCCTGGGGCTCTGGAGGGGTATCATCATGGTCAGAGATTTCTTTGCCAGTCGGCTCGGACTCTTGATGCAGCACTGGTCTGAGTGATATCAATGTCCTTATGATTCTAAGAATTTCAGTTGATGTGGCTTATGACTTTCTAGTTATCCTTAAGCCAAACTTCACGATTTCATTCGACTTGAGCGAACAGCAAATACACGTGGGAAGATTAAAATTGAAGTGAAATGAAACCGGAAAGTACCGCGGAGAATGTATCAAGGGACAGTTGTGTACTGTGTTCTGAACCGTAAAAGTAATCTGTCAATAAGTTACTTTCGCCATGCATGGGAAAAGCTAAGTAAACTTAAGTAAGGTTCGGCAGGCCAAGCCGAAGGGGCCATCAAAGTTAAAGTTACCTCCGATAAGTTACTTTTACTACTCTCCGTGGGTTGGTGTTGTTTACCAACAGTTGCCGTGGAATTCAGGACCTAAAAATGCGGCAGAAATTTAAATTCTCAGAATCTGTAAGAAGTAATACTACGACAGCGTAAGTATAAAGAATAAATAAGTAATGTAGACACAGGGGGCATGACCCACCGCTTAAAATCTATAAGCCGCAGTCGCTTATAAGCGGTGGGTAACTCGCAGGCTGCTCGCTTATTGATGGCTCGGAGAATTTGCCTCATGTTTCCCTCATGCATATTTGTAATACCAATTGATGTTGAGTGGGTTCAAACCTGGGTAGTGGCATTCCTTTTAAAACATCGCACTTTGTTTAGTGATGGACTAAAAAATACAAAAGGAATTTTGACTACACATCCAAAAAATTACTGAACTCTCTGTATACATATTCTCTACATTGGCTTTATATTCTTGCAACTTTCACAACCTTGTGTGGTTTCCTGGCAACTTTTGCCCAGGACAACTCGTTAGGCAGGGCACTTGGTTCTTTCCCCAGAGAAAAAATTCAGTGGGGATGGCATATGCCATCAGGTGGGTCACACTTATGCTTTTCTGTCCATGTTTTTGGAGCAAAATTCATGTGCACCTAACAACACACCCGAAAGAAACTGAACAATGCAGACAGAAATATGTCTATAGAGTTCAGTGGTTTTTTGGGTGTGTAGTCAAGATTTTTTTGTATTTTTTAGTCTGTCACTAAATAAAGTGTGATATTTTAAAAGGAATGCCACTACCCAGGTTTGAACCCACTCTACATCAATTTGTATTACAAATGTGCATGAGGGAAACATGAGGCAAATTCTCCGAGTCATCAATAAGCGAGCAGCCTGCGAGTTACCCACCGCTTATAAGCGGCTGCGGCTTATAGATTTTAAGCGGTGGGTCATGCCCCCTGTGAGAGCCATACCTCAGGCGTGCACAAACAGGTGAACGACTGAGGTACGTATTTGTGTATCAACGAGACAAGTAGGGCAGAGTAGCGGAAAGTACTCCGAGCGGAACAAGTCCAGTAGAGATGGTCGATATGATGAGATGTACAGATTACAGGGGAAGTCTACACTTCTTAGTGCTCCTCTCTCTGTGCGACTCCTTTCGATTCTGGACCTCCACTACCTGCACCTCTGACAGAAATTCATATTTTCCTCCTCTTCTTATTAGCTTTCTCCTGCTTAGTGGGACGGTCCTTTCTCGAGATCTCCTTATACCAACTTCGTATCTTCTCTCTTTGATCTTTTGCGGTGCAACTTCATTAGATAGGTTGCGCAAAAGCCACACGAGCTGCATGCGGCTTTTTGTGCATTGTGCAAAGCCGCACAAATTTGAAATCTGGGAGGTGGCAATTAACTATTGTGATATAAGCTTACCTGGGGCGAAGGAGAGGCGCTGTGGGGAGATGGAAGATCCTTCGCACTGCCTCTGCTGCGTGGGAGATGTGAAAGTATGGGGAAAATAATTGATGCCTTCGTTATGCCTGAAAAATGCGGCCTCCACGGGTGCACATCCAAAACATCACACTCTCGGGAGTGGAACATGAGATTTAGGAAACATTTAATGGTAATTCGAAAGACAAGACCCAAGAACAGCGAAGAAAAGCCACGGCATTGCACAATGCACAAAAGCCGCATGCAGCTCATGCGGCTTTTGTCTGGCAACACTTAGATTAAACCTGAGTGCAGGGGTGGTGCCCGTAGGGAGAACTCGCCGCCTACCCTAGCTGTTAAATTCAAGGTGAATTCCAACAAATGCTCATCCTGCTGTAGATCTGTACGGTTCAACTTTCCTAAACTACGATCGGGGACAAAAACAATGTGCTTACTACAAAATGAATAAGTGCAAATTGAATAGAATGTTAATAACTAGACAGAGGAAAGCATGTTAATGACTACACAAGGGAAAGCTGTGAAGGTCACAATATATACTAATATCAGACTCCAATGTGAATGAATGGTATCCATCGTTCATAAGGAACCTTTCTGCTCTTCAACTCTTTGACTGCAAGCTGCAAAGCTTTGGCTGCATCGGTATGGGTGGGCTGTTGACCCTCGTGAAACAGATGGGAGTATACAATCTCTGCAACAGTTGGGCCATCGCTGTCATTCATGGACCACATTGTTCCAATTGCACTTTGGAAACCTGCAGTAATGAATCCACCACCCAGGTGAAATGATTCATTCACCAGTTTGGCATCTCCCATGGCTGTCTGACATGCAGCAAGAAAGACAAACTGCGCATTGGGCAAAGGCATGCGAGGAATTGTGTCGAGCTCCAAATTGCCTCCATAAAGCTGGAGATGGCTTTGCGTAGGGTACTTGGGATTTTGATATCCATGGCAAGCCAAATGAACCCAGGAGCACTGCTGAAGTTGCAGTTTCACGGCATCCACTGTGGCCTGCTCTCCAAGAAGGCATTGAACATAAGAAGCTTTGGCAATGGAAACAATTTTGTTAACTTCGGGCTCCACACCTTTGAGGGAGTTACTTTGGTTGGAATCAGTGTGTGTAACTCCAACAACTGCCAATTTGGGTGCAGTTTGAGATGATTTTTTATAAGCATCCACGAGGGATCCTAGAGTTGCTGTGTATGAATGGATAAATTCATCTGTTGGTGGGGTTGCGTGCAATGGCAGTCCTGTGAATGCACCTGTTGGCAGCCACCAGAGCCTGCCATTTGAAATACCCTGCTAAAGAACAAGATTAGTTGCGAAAGAAGGAACCACATATTTTTCACTAACTCATTTTAAAACTGTATAGACTGGGCCCGTGATATGAATCCAGAGCCAGTTCAATAGATCTTTGAAACATTCCTGAGTTGATTTGTGTGCAAATTGTTCACACCAGGCAAAGAGTCGGGACGATGATAACTGGCCCCGGTGTCGAACATTGCAGTGACGAAGCAAGTTTGTCAGCATGTCTCGCTGTGATTTGAGCAGGTCTAGTGTGACAGTTGGGAGTGGAACATGGACTGGGTCTGAAGTTGGATTGGGGAGGATTATAGCATCACAATGAACTTTGTGACTGGTGAGGATTATGACAGGTCCTCCTTGCGCTGCATGACAAAGAACATTGTAGGATTTCGGAAGAAGGAAATATTCGAAGCCTGGCTGTTGGCGAATGTCATCCAGGAGTTTCTTTCTGTCTTCAACAATACTGATTGGGGAGTGAGCAAATTGTTCAATGTAAAGTTTTGAAGATAGGTCTAAGAACTTTCTAGCTTGATCAGGTGGAAGTGCATCAACATCTGTCTTCAGCTGGAGCATTTGCTGAAAAATGGTGGCAAGTCCTTGCTCAAGAAATTGCACAGCAGCATTAAGATTGGAGAGATCAATGCATTTTTGCACAGCAGCTGAAGTTGCACCTGAAATATCAAGCCTGTGAATGGCATCATGGCGCACAGGGATGGAATTCCCAATCCATAATATTTCGGGGAGTAGATTAAAGGCTGCATTGAATCCATGGATGCAATCACCTGGCTGATATTCCTCAGCAAATTTTGCCCAAGAGAGAGCATGCTGCCATGATGTTTCAGGCTTTGAAGTAGCAAGTCTGAAGGACTCCTTATAGTGGGTCTGGATGGCTGCAAGGTCCCCAGGTCCCCCAGTCTCTTATATCGGTCTATGAATGATACAGCAAGACCTTGCAATCGGCCTGCTCGATAAGGATGTCCAAGTGGAGTCAGATTGATTGCCTCCTGCTTCCTTTGCAGTGCAGCCTCAAGGTCACTCAGCTTGCCCAGCCTCCTATATCGATCAGCGAATGAAACGGCAAGACATTGCAGTCGTTCTGCTCGATTGGGATGATTATGTGGAGTCAGGTCCACTGCCTCCTGATCTGCTTTGAGTGCTGCCTCCAGGTCCTTCAGGTCAACCAGCCTCTGATATCGATCTCCAAATAATACTGCAAGACCTTGCAATCGAAATGCTCGATCCAGATGTCCCAGTGGGGTCAGGTCTACTGCCTCTTGATTTGTCTCTAGGGCAGTCTCAAGGTCCCTTATATCACCCAGCCTCTGATATCGATCTCTCAATGATAAGGCAAAACTTTGCAATTGGCCTGCTTGATCATAATGCCCAGATGGAGTCCAGTGCATTGCCTCCTGGTTGTTTTGCAGTGCAGTTTCAAGGTCCTTCAGGTCACCCAGCTTCTGATATCGATCCCTGAATGATACAGCAAGACTTTGCAATCGACCTGCTCGGTTGGGATGATCAGGTGGAGTTAGGTCCACTGCCTCCTGATCTGCTTTGAGTGCTGCCTCCAGGTCCTTCAGGTCACCCAGCCTCTTATATCGATCTGTGAATGATACAGCAAGACTTTGCAGTCGCCCTGCTTGATGAGGATGACCAGGTGGAGTCAGTTCTACTGCCTCCTGTTTGATTCGCAGTGCAGCCTCAAGGTCCTTTAGCTCTCCCAGCCTCTGATATCGTTCTGTGAATGTTACAGCAAGACCCTGCAGTCGGCCTGCTCGATCAGGATGTCCAGCTGGAGTCAGGTCTATTGCCTCCTGATCCATTTGCAGGGCAGTCTCAAGGTCCTTCATATCTCCCAGCCTCTTATATCGATCTGTGAATGACACAGCAAGACCTTGCAACCGACCTGCTCGGTTAGGATGATCAGGTGGAGTCAGGTCCACTGCCTCCTGATCTGCTTTGAGTGCTGCCTCCAGGTCCTTCACATCTCCCTGCCTCCGATATCGGTCTTTAAATGACACAGCAAGGCCTTGTAGTAGGCCTGCTCGCTCTGGATGATCAAGTGGAGTCAGCTCTACTGCCTCCTGATCTGCCTTCAGTGCAGTCTCGAGGTCCTTCATGTCTCCAAGCCTCTTAAGGTAGGTGTCATACGCATCCATCGAGTCACGTGAATGTGACTGATGCGTGACAGTAACGTGGGAAAGCGCGAAATCTTGGTGTCAGAATTTTTTCAAGTGTCTGTGGGGCTCTGTGTGGCTAGGGATAGCAAAACTTTCAATGCCAGTAATGCTGGAGCACTTCAAGAGTACTCCTCTATCCGTGACAATGTCCCGAGGGGCTTACAAGACCTATTGGTAAAAGTGACATTCAACCCAGATTCAACCCACTTGAAGATTCAACTTCACCCAAGTTGCAGACCATATGGTGCTCTCATACTTGGCTGTTAAAGTAAGTAGTGGATTTAATGCTTCTCAAATAGCCCTAGCTCACTCACCATGGTCTCCGGCCATAAGTTTGCCAACGTTACTAGTCTACATACACTGAGACAATCAAAAAAACTTGGAGATTTTAACTGCCAACTTTTAGCAGACACCACAAGAGTCTATGCAAATACAATTTAATGCTGAAACCTGCATGAAATGAGCCAATTGTGGGCGTGGAAGCACAGAGATAAAGGCCTGCAAGGCCGGTCATGTGATCGCGTAATTTCCTTTTTAGGAAACGCGAAAATTTCAGCATTTTTTTGCATCCATAGCTCAGGCCACTCCTTTTCGTGTTTTGAGCACTTTCCAGAAAATAGGCATAAAACATTTTATTGAGGCTAGATATTGAGAATCTGACACCACAGGATTGTTCCCTGGGTCAAACTAAGCCTTTCTATAGTTTTACTTTTTATTTATATCCCGCCATTGCCGACGAGTAAGGGCGGGAGTCGGTGTCACGCTGTGATATCACGTGACTCGATGGATGCGTATGACACCTACCTTATGACACCTACCTTATACCGATCTGTGAATGATACTGCAAGACCTTGCAATCGGCCTGCTCGATCAGGATGTCCAGGTGGAGTCAGATTGATCACCTCCTGGTTGTTTTGCAGTGCAGCATCGAGGTCCTTCAGGTCGCCCAGCCTCTGATATCGATCTCTGAATGTTACAGCAAGACCCTGCAGTCGGCCTGCTCGATCAGGATGTCCAGCTGGAGTCAGGTCCATTGCCTCCTGGTTGTTGTGCACTGCAGCCTCAAGGTCCTTCAGGTCACCCAACCTCTGATATCGATTTCTCAATGATACAGCCAGACCTTGCAGTCGGTCTGCTCGATGAGGATGATCTGGTGGAGTCAAAGCTACTGCCTCCCAATCTGTCTTCAGTGCAGCCTCTAGGTCCTTCAGGTCTCCTAGCCTTTGATAACGATCTGTAAGGGCCACACCCAAGTCTTGAAGTGCATGAGCTCGATCAGAGTGTTTTTCTGGGGTCAGATCCACTACAACCTGAGAGTGCTTCATAGAGGATTCAAGGTCGTTCAAGTTGCCTGACTCCCTATATCTCCTTCCAAAACATGCTCCCAGCAGCTGATGATATACTCGCATATCTGGATCATCTTGAGGTGTCTCTTCTATAAGTTGCTGCACTGCTGCGATGAATTCTGGATTTCTCCAATCCTACACAGGAATTCCAGCTTTCCATCAACAATTTCTTTTGGTGCACTCACCAGATCCTCGGAATTATGTGCTTCCTTACTACCAGAATCAGAGTCCTATAAAGGGCTTTAGCTTCTTGGTATAAATTCCACCGATGTATGTACTCACCAGATCCTCTAAATCCTGGTCTTCAGAGCCCATTGTTATGGGCTCTGAAAATGAATCATCTTGAGACTTGAGTTCCAAACTTGATTCCTGTTTTGCATGATTCAATACAGTCACTATATAATCTTCACCTCAGAAACCCACCCTATTCCTTACGACACTCTGCTTGGAGACGGACGGCCCTTCGGACTCCTCAGAAGGAATAGTTTTGTCCTGACCAGTCAATGAGGTTGGAATAGGATAACACGGAATTTCCTCACAGTTTCCGTGTTTGCCATTTATCAGCCGCTTAAGATGGGAGGGGGGGGGGGGGGGGGGGGAGGGGCTTAGAACGAAATACTGATGATTGACTTATGCAAAATTCTTAGCACTGGAATGTCAGATGCCAGCCTGAGATGGTGTGAATTGATAGATGAATTGATCTTTGGCGCCCATTTGGCGCCCGTACACGCGAGCATCCTCTCCCCTCTTTCACCCACGTTTTAGTAAACATTTTTTTCGTAGTTGGTTCTCTTTCTCCCACCGGTACCAACATTGCTCCCCGCTGCACCGAGTCCGACATGCTGCGGCGACTCTCACGGATCTCATTACAGGTTGACGTCCGATCATCGGCGGTTCCTTTCCACCGTGCCCAGTTGTGGCTGAAACCTGTTCACCTGCTTGTCACCTGCCATAAAACTTCGTGCTGTTGATGCACACACTTGCCTCGCATGCCAAGAGAGACTTTTACAGCTGTTTCCGAAAAGCTTGACAGTCACATTTTTTTCGCTCACAACCAACCCCTGGTACCTACCTGTATCAGTTTCCTGTTAGCGACTACAGCTGGCGCTGGCGCAAGCCTGGCTGTTCATATATTTATATATATTATTCACCAATTTGACAAACCAAACCAAGCGGGAGGACTCGGACTAGGGCTGGTATTAGTACGTATACTTGGAATCAATGCATTCCCCTGTACCCACCATTTTTCTGGAATGTAAATCTATGACCATGGGTTTCTCATAGACATATTCCTCCCACGCGTGATAGCTTGGCTTGAATGTCATTTGCACTGGGCGAGAACTTTGAAACTGATCTCCAACTGGCTATACTACTAGTAGAATAGTCTCAACCTGAACTCATTCAGCACGACCAAACTGCCCTACCAAATCACACCTCCGAATCTCCCATTCCAGGTGCCGGCGGACCAACTGGCACACCAGAGTCGTGTCGCGTTGGGTTTTTTTTTAAATAAATAAATAAAATACAACCCGGAGTACGAGGTCCCATTGTATTTAACTGGCTGTCCAGAAGAAATTCTCCTGGACTTTATATCAAGCCTCAGTTCGGTACGCTCCACGTTGTATCACTGCGTCTCAGGCTTGTTGTCGGCTGGCCGCCAAGCGGCCGATATGAGGTTTATCGGCCATTGCTGCCACATTGCCGGCCAAATTGACGGCCAGCCGCCAGATGGCAAATTTGACGGTTTTCGGCCACCATCGGCCACCTTGGCGGCCACTTCGGCGGCCACCTTTCGGCCACCCCATACCACCAATACATTCCATATAATCGAATTATATTCCTTGCTCACTCAGTTTACAACCTACTAACTTGATTTTTTGACACGGTACAGAATACAGGAAGGTATCTTCAGGTACGGAGCGCTGTTGCACTGGGATCGCTGCATGTACATACAGTTATTGATTGCTCAAATATAAACGCACCGGTGCGGTTGTTTCCGCATCCACTCCAGCTCCATTAGTGGTTGAAAATGACACTAGTAGAGCAGAGGAGAAGAGAGCGTCAGATATGAAGAGTGATTATATCAAAAAATGGGACATACAGGTATCCTGAGGTCTTCCCCTTAGCGTTGTCCCCCACACGAGAGCGATCGCGACATCGTGATTTTTGATCTGTCAGAATGGGGTGTACAGGAATGGCAGATGACAGAAGGAAATCAGCAAATGAAAGGTGTAGAATCGGGATGGACATACCACTAAATGAATACCCCTGCAATCGTGAACGACGGTGAACAACTCGGGAGGTCGAGAGCATCCGTGGAAATAGGGAGGCAGCTTCGTGGGGGTGGTACAAATGATAGCTAGACCCGGGGAAATATGTGCGACAGGTCTGCGAGCTATGAGTGCGATGAAAGGGCTGAAGAGTGTCACGACGCACCTCAAATCTGTCAGGTCATCACATTTCCTCGCCTCTCCAGTGCCAGGCATAACCTTATCGAAGGTCCTGCCAAGGATAGACTCTTCCACGAGCAGTAAGAATCAAAGGCGAAGAGGAAATGCGTACCTCCTAAATATAACAGTGCGCACCTGAGCCTGGGTGTTCACAATGGATCTGAAACGTGGACATGAGATCACGAGAGTAGAGGAGAGATCTTCTTACTCCATCGGCTACTCGAGGGCATTGATGAAGAATGGCGGAGGGTGCGCAGCCATAGAGTGGTCAGTACTGACACCGCTGTAGGTTAAACATTGGGGAGGGTTGTAGAAGGTGACAAGGAGGTACTAGGTTCGTCCCTGACCAGTCAGAACGAGCCAACAGATAAGTTGTGTGCCTACCAATAAGGCCGTGTAATGCAACTTAGAGCCATGAAAACTGTCTGAAAATCGGGGTGGCGAGGGCCTGAATCAATGTCAAGACATTTGAGTACCATTGAGGCAGCCCATGGTTCCCTACACGAGGAATAATGGTTGGGACGAACGGTCATGACGGTTTTGGGAGAGAGAAGGGTGACACGTCACGTCGTGACCCCACGCGCTTTTAATGGACGTTTTATAATAACTTTTATTGGCTGCAAGCTATTGACGGCCAATGGCCGGAAAAGTGGCCGAAAACCTCTGATCGGCCACTTGCCGGCTGGCCGAAATTTAGGCCTAAAACGCAGTGATATATATATATGTACATGTATACCGGTCCCCGCGTCTCGACTCTCCAGGATTTTTTTTTTGGCCAATTGAGGGGTAGCTTCCGGCCCGCCCGGGATTCATATGCACCAGCACACTTTTCGAGGAAGTCTCATGGGCGTATCTCAATTTTTTTTTCCCATTGATTCGGTGCAGAAAGTACAGATGTGGGAGCATCCTTGGACCTTTCACCGCAAACGCCACCTGGTCCGAATTTACGGAGTCGTGATTGAAATGTAGTATCAAATCAACGTCGAGACTCGTCGAGACCACCGACTCGTCACAGAATTCGACCAAAATCAGGAGGAATTCTGCAGTACGAATCCCCATCGTGAACGCTCACTGTTCAATTGAACCGTGCGATGCTTGACTGTCTTATCAGCCCTATCGATGCTGGCATGATGGGACCAACCCGTTGAAGCCGTCCACAACCGTGACAATGCGCCTCCGCGCCAGCCTCCTCGTCAACCTCACCTTTGCCCTCCTGGCCCGTGTGCAGGCTGACAATGCCGTCTCAGTGAACGGCCTCTCCTCCGTCCCCTGGCCCACCGAGCCGGCGCTCTCCGATCTCGAATTGGATGTGGATGACGACGATCAAATTTCATCTTGCTTTTTGTGAATTCGAATTACCATGTGCCCAAAACCTCGCGAAAGATTTGTCTCCGTGCTGCGAGAACCCGGGGCTTTTGCGAACGCCTGGGTAGCGGCTGCACGCCCCGACGACTCGGATGGCCTCGCTCCCGGACGTCCATCTGGCGTGCGTCATCGCCCGCCCCTTGAAAACAAAACAAATGCTCACTCATCGTCATCGCATTGACAGATATGGCCCAATGCTCATCGATACGTTATCCTCCCTGCTCGAGCGCGCGCCAGAGCGAACACTGCATGCAGGCGTGTTTTCAATATGATATTATACAGGGTGCGTTTGTATGCTGCTCTCGTCCGCACCGGGATTCCTAAAGCGCCGTTATTCTAGGTCTTCGTAGGCTAGGTTCGTGTGCGATGAATGATCTATCGTGTGCGGGCAGGATCCAATCCTTTGCAGGCCTAATTGACGTACTACCAGCTATACCGCCGGTGCGCCCCTCCTACCTTGACGTCCTGCGACATTGCGGGGACTGACGATACAATGCAGGGACGGCGTGTGGATGCGATACTTTGTGCGTGCGCGTTCAGAGTCGGATTTAGACGGGGCGCAGGGATACTGAGACGCGGACCCCGGATCCCGCCGGTGTTCTACCTCTTCGTCGTGGAGACGCTCAACACGGGCTTCGACATGGTCATGATGTACCAGCCGCTCGTGCTGCAGTACGGTGCGTCCTTCTTTGGGTTTTTGTCGACTGATTGTCTCATACATATGCGTACCCAGGCCAGCAACTAGACTACTTCCCCGTGGTGCGTCGGTCTCCCTTCCCGCGGCTGGTACCTTGCTGACTCCCGCAGTATTCCTTACCGGTACGCTTACGATCGTCCGCGTCTCATCGCAGTCATCGTCCTGAATCCTTTCCTTCCACCGCCCAGAGCCGATGTTCGTGGAGTGTCCCTTCTCTGTCTCCTTCTCCGCCCTCTCTTCCCACTTGGGCTTGCGGGCCATTGCTGGCGCATGGCAAAACTCGTCTGGCCTCTGGCCTTTTTTATATATAATTGAACATGGACAACTTCAATTTCAATTACAGTCTCAAACTAGGAAGCGCAACAATGAGGCTGTTTCATGAATATGTGAGCCAAATCTCGCGCAAATCACTCGGTCCAAATTGCATTCTGGATCGTATTGATATCTATTCCACGGTACAATTTACCTTTGGAAGCAACATTGAGTAGTTCTTGAAAAAGAGGCAAATCTTTCCGACACGTCAAATATGCCCAAATAACGTAGAAGCGCAACACTTCGGATTGTAGTTCTGGGGGTATGCTTTTTGGTAGTCCAACCTACATATCTGTAATCAGGGACGTTAAGAACCCCAAGTCAGCGAAATTTTCATATGCCAGCAAGTACTGTGAACACAGAAAAAGGGAAAGTCTTGTAAGTCGGGATTCGAGGCTGTGAAATGCGGCCACAAGCGTCGCAATTTTGAGGGCTTCACAGGAACTTTTCGCACAAATCCTTTTGTGGGCAGGATGATATGATACCCTACTATGCTCCTATAAATTTGGGACCTAGTCGGAAGCCTCAAAGGTACGTAATTTCTGGTGTTGCGCTTCCTAGTTTGAGACTGTACCGAGTTGTCCCCAAAAACAATATCCTCAATCCATCGGAGTGCTGCGCCTGCCTGAAAATTTCATGCCTTCGTTCAATCCAAAGAAGTATACTCAATCCCTCGGGATGCTGCGCCTGCTTGAATATTTCACACCTTCGTTCAATCCAAAAGAGGTATACTCAATCCTCGGATTTCTGCGCCTGCTTGAAAATTTCACGCCTTTGTTCAATCCAAAAGAAGTATACTCAATCTCGGAGTGCTGCGCCTGCTTGAAAATTTCACGCCTTCATTCAATCCAAAAGAAGTATACTCAATCCTCGGAGTGCTGCGCCTGCTTGAAAATTTCACGCCTTCATTCAATCCAAAAGAAGTATACTCAATCCTCGGAGTGCTGCGCCTGCTTGAAAATTTCACGCCTTCATTCAATCCAAAAGAAGTATACTCAATCCTCGGAGTGCTGCGCCTGCTTGAAAATTTCACACCTTTGTTCAATCCAAAAGAAGTAGACTCAATCCTCGGAGTGCTGCGCCTGCTTGAAAATTTCACGCCTTCATTCAATCCAAAAGAAGTACACTCAATCCTCGGAGTGCTGTACCTGCTTGGATATTTCATGCTTCCGTTCAGAAATATCCTGAATCCCACGGATTCCGGCACCTGCTTGAAAATCTCATGCTTTCGTTCGCACTTGTGTATGCCTCCTCTCAATCAACAATAAAAAACACCAATCTTTCAGTGTGCTAGCGCTGAGCCTGACTACATCTTGAGGCACTTATTTAGGATCCAGGATTCAGAACGAAATCGACCGAGTCCCAATCCCTTAGAATGCTGCGCCTGCTTAAAAAGTTTGAGGCCATCACATGGGCTTTTTAACTGGATTTAAAATAATTCAAAATAATCACTCAGAATACGATAGCATTTCGCGAAACGCACTCAGGCTCGTGTCAGATTTGTTTATTCTGATGAATTATGAGACTTCTGATCCCTAATAATACCTATGGCCGTACCTCACTCTACAAAATCTCCGAACCCAACTCGAAATGATAGTACGGAATCCACTGTAATAACCAATCGCAAACTTCAACTAATCAACTACCAAGCTATGGCCATTATTGTACCATTTACGTGGTTCAGGCGAAAAGGATTACTGCGGAGTTGGAATCCAACTGTTGGATTCACGCATCTCACGGCCTGCAATACCTGACACAGGGTAAATTCCCTCTCTGTTACTGCCAACCTGAATGTCCGGCTGGCCGCTTTTGAACGCGCCTAGTTTCAGGAAAATCGAACGAGAACTCAGCGAGAAATGAGGATGGCAATCTGCCCCATTAAATTTGCTCTTTATTTACAAAATGATTGGTACTAGTCAGGATAAAACTTCCAAAAGCGGACACATCGTATTTCTGTACGAGGTTCATCACTAAAAACAGCAGTCAAACAAGTTCAGGGATTTGATTAATTTTGATGAGGGCCCAAATTTTTCTTTGCCCAGGTAGGAGTTCAGACAGACCACATAAGTCAGGGTGGGTTGTACAGTATTTCAAAGGCGTGCAGAGAACTGTGTTGCCGTTGAGCCTCAGAACGATCAATTATGGTCAATAATGCAAGACCACATCCAAACTACAGGCCCAAATATGAGCGGGCCGAGGATCTGCGATAGACAAAGCAAGAAACGGTAATCAAGCAAATGACAAATTGCACCACGGTAAGCAAGTACCAAAAAAGGAAATAATATCACGTTTATTTACTTTTAAGGAAAGCATTCCACCACGATGCACCATACGTCACTTTAAAAAATCGACCTCGGTTGGCGCTGATGGACCGGCGTAAAAACGAGTTTAAAAATAAATTTTTAAGACTCATAATCCCCATCCCATTCCCTCCCGTGATCACCACTACGTCCTGCGTCCTGCGAACCGTGTACCGCGTCCTGTAATGATACTGACATCGGACCCCCACACGCAGGTCCTCGTCTCATCGCCCATCCATCGCCTGACCATCCCGCGCGACGTGCGTCCCCGTCCTCATTGGCGCGTTTGGTGCGTCTTTCGCATTATTCCTTCTGTCTTCTGGGGTGAAACGGTACAGCAATGCATACAAAAGGCGGAGAGGGGGCGATTACGACCAGCAAGGGCGGGGAGACGGGGACGGGGACGGGACTGGCGCATCTCGACCGGCGCCGGGGCTGTTGTGCGAGCGCGTTGGGGTGGCGGCGGGGGCGAGCGCGGACGTGAACGCGGGGTTGGCGTGGGGTGGGGTTGGTATTCGAGGACATGACGCGTGGAGGGGAGGACGATGGGCGGGGAGGGGAGGGGAGACGATGGACGGGACGGGGACCGAGAGGGAGGAGGGGAACAGAGGGGATATCGCGGAGGCGGGGACAGGCACGGGGTTTATGCTGCGCTTGCTCGTTCCTCCTCTTTACGGCGTCCTTCTTTTCCCTCATTCTAATCCCGCTGTCTCCCGGCCTTCGCCCCCTTCCTCTCTCCCTGCCTTTCCTTTTCGTCCCCCTTCGTCCCCTCCCCTCCCTCCCTCGGTCCCCTCCCTCTCCCTCATCCGTCCTTCCTCCCTCCTCTCCCCTCCCTCCCCTTCGCTTTTTCTCTTCCTCGTCTCACCCTTCGTCTCCTTTCCCACCGTGCCTTTGTTTTCCGTCGTCCCATCTCTCTGAAAGGGCGCGCGCACGGACCAGCACGTTGCCGATTTGGGATTTCGGATTTGGTTCTCGCGGAGCTTGGGAGCTTTGTATCGCGCTTCGGCAGGGCGATCGCGGAATCGACCATCTATTATATGGATGGATGGGTGGGTGGTTATCGAGTCGAAGCGTATAATATCTATATATCCATCCACGTTGCTCGAGCACTTGTAATAATAATATAATTTAAATCGTTTATCCGTCGCTTCAACGTTAGTTTAATATGCGAGACACTGAGACAGTGAATGCATTAAAATTCGGAACGAAAAATCAAATGGGAGACACCTGCTCTTTTCTGTTGTGAATTGGTGAGCAAGTCGTATGAGACTACCCCGGATCTAGATCTAGATCTGGAATCTTTGAGTTCGAGTGGGATAATTTGCCATTTGGTGCGAGACTACTGTAATCATGATTTACAAATGTTCCTTGAATTTTTTTTTTTACGAGCCTCGGAACAACGAGCTCGGCGAGAGGCCGGAATTGATCAAGAGCCGGTAAAATGGGTGAAATCAATTTTCGAGGACGTAACATTTTGGTGCTACAGAGTAGGAACATACATACACGATCCCTCCCCGGTCAAAACTTGTCGAGCTTGGTCACCACGTCCGCTGTAAAAAGGAAGGAATTAGCGCTGACTCGGTGTTGGTTTTATCTCTCGTGAACCAAATGAGATATCACTCTCTGGCTGTTAGGCCATTGGTTACAAGCTCATGAGGAGCTCTACTGTAGGTAACTTACTGTATTTATACTAAAATCCTATTTTTCCTGTATGTTCTGGCACGTTCCCTCCGATTCCATATCAGTCAGCATTTAGTCAGCACCTCGGCCATGTCTCGGGCTTGTGCTGAATTGCCAATCTCCAACACTCGGACGAAAGATTCCGAGCTTCTGCGTCCTGTGCGAACTGCAAGCCTGAGCACAGGTCAGAGTGATCTCACAGCGAGAGAACGCGGGATATATATGTGCCTCGATGATGCTAGCCAAGTTCCAAGTGCGAGTTGGGATCTGATGCTGTGGTAAAATTGGAAGCAGCGTACCACACTTTCCCCGCGTCTGAGAATGATGGTTCGGGCGCCGGGTGCCGAGGGCCCGTATGTTATCGTCCAGAAGGGTATTGTACAGTGTAGTATTATACTAAGGCCCTCCGGGCACCCCTGGTACCTCTCGCAATACCCAGGATATAAGATGTAAGAGGCAGATTCACAAAAACGGAGATTGTGGGCTCAGGTTCGCTTGATCGACGCATTCGCGTCGACCACGCTCACGTTGAGCCAGTGATATTGTACCTAGCATGTTTTATTTGGAACATTGAGCTGAAGATATTGTACTTGTCTATATGCTGGATGCTGAGTAATGTGTTTTATTCAGAACATTGAGCTGAGGATATTGTACTTGTCTATGCTGGATGCTGAGTTGATGCCAGTATTTCCATTCCATCCTGATTTCAATGCAGTTATTATCCCAGATTCAGAGGGAAACCAACAGATACATGATTGCAGCTCAAAGATTCACTCAGTCAACACACATCAACCAGCTCACATTGAGCCAGGGATATTGTACTTGATGTATTTTATTTGGAACATTGAGGATATTGTGCTTGTCTATGCTGGATGCTGACTCGAGGCCAGTATTTTCATTCCATCCTGATTTCAATGAAGTGATTATCCCAGATTCTGAGAGAAGACAACAGATACACGATTGCAGGTCAAAGGGTGCCTGCAGCACGGCGGATTGGGTGTCCACGTCATTCGCAGCAGCAAAATTGATGCCGATGCAGTGTGTGGTCGGAATGAGAGATTGGTGCTGCTCCATGAGATTGGAGGAAATTCCTGACTGCTTCTGGATGCTGAACCATTTTCAGTTAAGTAACTTGTAATTAATGTTGCCCACGACTCAAGTCGGCCAATTCAATTTATCGCAAATAACATCTGACTAAAGAGTATAACTCCAATGAATATATATGAAGTATGTATGGTCATAATGGGTGTATAACATATACTAAGGGTTCCTGCCGATACTGCACCGTTCGTGAGAAATATTGGATTTATTGATCGACTCGAGTCGAGTCGAGTCGAGTCGAGGTAAACAATGATTTGGGAATTTCTCCACAACCAAACATCCAATCGCCAAGGGGTTTGGATATATTATGGACCTATATGAGCCCTCTTTATTGGCTATGAGATATTTACCTTTCGGGGGTAAACAATGTGGCTATACGCAAAGTTTGATTTGATCGACTTGAGTCGCGGGCAACATTACTTGTAATGTAAGGACCTACATGCCAGGACAGAGAAAGTGAGTCGCATAAAATCACGATAAATACAGTAGCTGAATGGATTTGTAGGTTGTACTCCACTCAAAGAATTGATGGGATCATCAACACCCACTGTAAGGAGTAAGAGGCACGGATCGAGTGGAAATTAAACATACTAGGCTCACTGAGGCACATTTGGAACACTCAGGCTGGACTATTACGCGAACAGGAGGAAGCGGAAAGAACGATGATACCTCATGTATTAAGCAGATCCCTCGTATCACATTGTATCTGTTTGTCTGTTCCTAATTCACCCTATTTTTCTCAGTGGCTCCACCGATCACACAGATTGGAAGTTCGATTTCCTTTTGCTTTCCGAGTCCGCCCGACACATCAACTTCGATTTATTTTCAGCCTCCCCGATCTGCCGGTTAACATCCGCTCAAAAGGCAAGGTCTCCATTGCGTCCTTCTTTTGTTGCCCCCATCATCTCCACTGGTCGCATTCTGTCCCGTTTCTCTGTTGCATCCTCTCTGGAACAGCTCTGATACTCAAAGGAACTCCGATCTGACATTGCTGGAGGTCTCCATCCGGAAGCTTTCCTCCCACATCAGTACGTGCAGTGTCTAACGTCCAATCACGCCCTCCGCAACACAGCAAGCCCGAGCGTCAAGCCTTGAACACAACCTCAACACCGCTGCCCCGCTTCCTCAAACATCCCTAGATCGTGATCAACAGTGTTCAAGTTCGCAATCATTAAGACCAAGGAGAAGGCAACTACACCCGACCTCCTCTCAATCTTTCAAGGCTGTTTTTCTGTTGTAACACAATGGTGAACATCAAGACATCAATCCCTCCGCCAGACGGCTGATCAAAACCGACAATGGGACAACTATGTAATGCCCAACCGCACCGCAACCTGTTCAAACACCTTGCAAGATTAGTCCTGTCCAAGCCATTGAAGACGAACAAGTTCTCGGCCTCGGCTAACCTATCCTGAGCGCTATGGCTGTTACATTACACCCCTTCCCTTCGCCGTGCATTCAGTCACGGCACTTTCAGTGTTATGTATTGACCGCAGATCATGCCGCGCCGACCATTCGAAGGTCGTTGAGCTCTGTCTTTAACTTGATAGTAGAATGTATGTATATTCATAAATTCATTACTATGTCCAATAATATTCTTCGAGTGCTTCAAATCTTTGAGCGGTATTTATTTCGTTCAACTTCACCAAACTGGAAGCTTCTTATCGTGCCTGTGCTGCTTGAGGCGATGTCATTATTCACTAGACTATTGAGCATAGTTTGTCGAACAATTTGACTGGTTCTTTTTCTATTGAGTTTACCCACCTACGCCGGAGCGAAGCGAAGGCACATCTTGTTTAATTAATTCCTGGTACCGGTAACGGAACCAGGTCTCAAACGCGAATTGAAAAGTCCCCATCAGCAAATCAATAACATAAAAAATTAAATAATCAAATAATTAATAATATAAAAGTAATTAATATATTCAATCCCGCAACGTTTCTCCTGCTGTCGCTATCACTGCCCAGTCTTTGTGTTTGCCTCCTGGCTCCACACCGGTTGCTCTCTGTCCAATCCCACCCTCTCACGCGTCAACCGAGAAAATCTTTGGGTTGCAATCATGTATATTGTCACCTTCCCACTGAATCTGGGATAATTACTGCATTGAAATCCAGATGGAACACGGCATCCAGCATAGAGAGAATACACATCAAGTAAAATATTTTTCAGCTTGATGGTCCTAATAAATATGCTAGGTACAATATCCCTGGCTCAATGTGAGCTGGTCGACGCTTGCGCGCACGCGCAAGCGTCGACCGAGGGAATCTTTGAGCCGTCTTCAAGTTCCTCGGAATACAGTCAAAGCTGTCTTAACCCATAGGGGTCGGTGGATGTCCCAAGCTATGGGTTACTGCAGATTTATGGGTTATCCCTGCCAAAAATGAGTCAAAAACCGGCCAAAAAAGTATGGGGTATTACAGATTATGGGTTAGGACAGCTATGGGTTAAGACAGCTTTGATTGTATGCCCCTGAGTATATCTTCCATGATAGAAGTAAAAACAGGTGTTGTAGAGTCTGGTCTGAGAAGAGGTACCAGGAGTGCCCGGAGGGCCTTAGTATTTAGATTGACTTCCAGAAAGGGATTTATACAGGTTATTTAATTTGTTATTTTAGTTTTTTATGGTATTGATGTGTCTGATGGCATTTTGGACCATTCGTGTTTGAGACCTGGTTCCTAACCGGTACCAGGAATTAATTTAAGTATTGTATAGAGAATAAAGGGGTAATTGATCTACACCCCTCTTTGATAGGAAGGGACTATGCTTTATGAGGAGGGTGGAGGTAGAGGGGGGGGATATAGAGGCTAGCGGACACTCCTGTGTCACTGAGACACGCATTATTGAAGGAGGTATTAACATAGGAGGGGAAGGGTATTGGTTCTGCACCCACTGGCCACGGATCGCACCCAATGAGCTCGCTCGAGGGCCGAATATTATAATGTAATGAACAGCCACCCCACCAGGTCATATTTCTGGTACGTCTTCTGCGTCGAAAGCCGGGTAGTGGACTTGTCAAGCATTGGGTGGAATGTTTGAGTGTGTTGCTCTGGAGAGAGAATATGCGGCACGTGGAAGATTTCTAGGGTGTGAACACCGGGGCCCTGAGCCGTTTTGCGCGCCGGAGGGGGATGCGGATGCGGAGTCGATCTTCGCGATGACGTCCGCGGAAAAGGTGCAGATACCACCGCTGGAGGCTGAGCGCTTTGGCGCTGTCGAATATTTTCTGCACCTCTAAGACCTTGAAAGGGATTGAAACCGAGAATTGACGAGATTGAAAAAACAGGACATACTGCCAATAAATGATCTGCACTCTGGAACAAATCGGCCGGTTGTTAATTATTGGCGGGACATGTAGCGAATGCACCTCACTTTCCATCGCGATTACGACGATAGGCTCGGGCGGTAGAAACGCAATTCTTTGACTTGTTCATCCCACAGCTCATTCTGAAGCAGCTGGCACCGAGAAAAAAAGAAGTGTGTAGCCGTGCGTTTATGATCCTCAGCCTTGATGCACCCACCATTTCACGCTCGAGATGTTCCGCTACACGAGGGGAAGCGCAAGGAAATGATCCAGGAGAACCTCGATTTTGGCCTCGAAATCCTTCTTCGAGAGACCGAGAGGCGGCTTTGGCTTTGGATGCCAAAGGCGTGGAAGCGGTCCTTTCGTGCTGCGGGTGGCATGGTATTGGGGAAGAGACGACCTGAGAGCTGAGGGGACGCTTGGACTTTATTTATTCGTGAAGGACGGGTGGCAGGCATGCTGTCATATGTGTGGGGAAAGCGGAGAGTGTCGACCTTGAACTTGAAGCTTCACGAGCCTCTTGAAAGCGGACAATAGTTCCGCCGCCTTGAGCGTACTTGGTAGGAACCTTGGTTTAGGCCACCTCCGTGGATAGAAGTACTGTCATGGGAGCCAGAGAGCAATAAGGGATTTCCGACGCCCATACATAGCAAGTTAAGAATTGCTGGAAGCTTAAGTCGACGGTGACTACCGTGAGATGATTTCTGGCTGTAAGGGTAGGCTTCCGCCAGGTAGCAGTGAGGCAGATCTTATTTGGTGCTCGCAGCGGAAAGCCTGAAACATAACAAACCAAAGGGCATTGCGGAGGAGGACATCTAAAGTTGATGTGATGATGGGGAAGAAAAGGTTTCGAATGCAGTGTACGTGGTTTGGTGTTGTTTGCCAACAGTTGCCAATGCGTTAGAAATTTAAATTCTCAGAATCCATGAACCGGAAATTTCCATGCAGATTCTAGGTTTCGCTCGGCCCTAACGCAGAGTCGGAACGCGCAAATTACAGGCTAATTTATAACTAAGTTGGGAACAATAGACGTTTTCGATGTTTCAATTCTCATCAATCTTTGGTTGCAGGGTACATAACGAGCAGAAGCTCGTCTGGCTGCCTGATTCTTGTGGCCGAGCTGTGCTCAACAAGTGCTCCTGCTTTCCTTGACCTAAACTCTGCTCTAAAAGAAATAAAAATGCCTATCGTTGCTGACATAGCGGGCCTTCAAGTTGAATTAGTCGGATGTTCAACAAGCCGAGGTTGCTTTTGTTGAAGCATCTGTCTAGGAGAGACAGAGCCAGACATCTGTTTATGATCAAGTATAGTATGTGTACACGAATCTGCGAAGTAGAATACACCAGTATGTCAGGAAGAATACGAAAGGGGTCCGGTCCAATACAGAGCGGTTCTGCTCAATGGAGCATCCGCATTCTTCAGTAAGAATCTATTCGGCCCTGAGTTGTCGAGAATTCCCTGCGCAATAAGAACAACAGCTCCTCGATCAACTGGTTGTAGCTGTCCAGCGCCGGGGGCGCCGGCTGTGCGACTAAATCGGGTGCCATGGGCTGCTGGCAAAAATACCGTTAGCAGTGAAGAAACTATTTTTGAGGAATCGAGATACCGCCTTGTCAAGCTGCACGCTCACCATCAGCCCAGAGACGCAAAAAAATCATATACAGCGACATACTGCGATTGACTCGGCCATGGGCTCTGTTGACTCGATCCCGACGTTGGGCGACTCGAGGATCTGGTCTCGTCCCGCTTGGTGCGCACCTGACCTCTTGCGTTCTTGCAGGGGTGGAGCGCGAGATAACTGCTGACTGGGCCTGTTGCGGGGATTGGAGCCGCAGCGATTGCCTGACAGCCGCGAGGAGGAAAGCGAGGGTGGAATACTTCATCGGTAGTGCTGCGAGGGTGGCGATTGAGAGTGAATATGGAGGGCGAATGGGGTCTTTATATTATTGGCGTATGAGACATCTTTGTCTCGCGGATGCGGGAGGGCGTGCAAGACATTTGTCTCGCGGGTGCTGGCTGGAGGAACTTCCGCGTTGTTGCCGCCATGTTTCTCGAAGTGCACGGCTATTTTGCGCCCCATCCCTCTTTTTCTTTTCACAAGCCGCAGACCATGCATCGGCTGCATCGCATTTTTAAAAGTTTACTTTTTTGGTCTTGTCCGGTCTTGTACGATAACGTACAAGGCAAAAAGACCGAAAGTTCACAAGACCACAAGACATGTCTAAAACCCCACAAGACCAAAAAACAATAATTTTTTGATCTACTCCATTGGCATCTAGGCATGATTTCTGCTAGGTTCTGAGCAAGGCTCTCTCTGCACCGGTATGCCGGTGATTCTCGGAGAGAGGGGAATAAAGCGAGGATCTGGCGTCGCGGGTGTGATCTCCCCACTCGCATTGCGCAGGGGAAGTTCCGCCTCGCTCTTGCTCCGCGTTCGTGTCATGACGGGGCGTGTGGGCGCAGGAGAGCTCTCGCTCGGGCTCGGAGTAGTGGAGTTGCCGTTGCCGCCGGCCTTCCTCTGCCTCGAGCCACACGATGCAGTCGGAGAAGAGGAGGAACTCGCGGTCGCGCGGCTGGGCGCTACGCTCGATGTGCGAGAGGGGCCCGCGGCGGACGAGGGTGCGGCCGGGACGATGAGCTGGAAGGGCAGGCTCGGTGTCGAGCGCTGAAGGGCCAACAGCGAGAGCGTCTGTGCGTGCGTATGGATAGAAGTGTTGAGGGTGAGTGTGACTGCGGGCGTAAATCAGTAAACGGACAAAAAAAAAAATGAAGTAAACGCACTCACTCTTGGAGACAAGAGTATGGGAGGCGGTGAGTTGAGCGTGTTCGAGGTCTTCAGGATCTATGTATGCATTCAATGAGGCCCTTGAGAAGTAGAAGGTAGCGCGGGCAACGCTGCACAATGGTGAGGAGCCAATCACGGAGCTTGAGCTTGCCGCAGCGGGGGTCTGCCTCTCGCGCAAGCAAGTACGCAGCGAAGGCCGGGCTGTGATGAGGATTGGGGTGGTTTGCCGTCGGGTGACGCCAGGTTCACCATAGAAGATAGGGTGGAGGGAAGGCGGTCACGAACGGGTTGTAAAGCGAGAGATACGGGAAGTGCGAAAGCAGGACGGGTGAGAGTGGGGGAGGGTCGACGTTCGATGATGACAAATAGGTCAGAGAGAGACGCATAAAATGCGCGGCGGAGGTTCCAGATGTCTACAAAATTGGAAAACACCGACGCCAGATCTGAGCGCCGAAGCAGAGGCTGGGAAGTCTCTAGAGACGCAATTATTGGGGTCAAAAAGTGCTGCAGAATAATCAGCAACCAAAATTCATTTGAACGATAAAACATACAGAATATATCAGGTCAAGGCCATCCACATACGCCTTCTCTGTCCGGCGTCACTGCGAGAAAACAATGTCAGATTTTGAACACGGGGAGCTGAGGCTACTCACCATGCGTGCAGTCGATGCCAACGACAACATCTGGCTAATGAGCCAGAAGAGCTAGAGCGGAGGAAAAAATAAGCACGGAGAACAAAGTGAAATGGAGATAGACATACCAATCGTCGGGTTGTCCGACTCTGGGCGGGCACGCTGCGCGAACGGCGTCTCGATTGAGTCGAAGCGCGACTCCTGCGCTGCGTTTCGGGCAGTTATCCAGAGAGTGCGCCGAGGATCGTTGTAGAAGACCAGAAAGACGGTCACAGCGGTCACATTGAACGCTGTGACGACCATACTACTCAGGAGAGCTCTCTGCTCGAGCGCTGTTTCGCGTCGTCGAGCGCGACGGGCGTTAACCTGATTTCTCAGTTTGCTTCCATTGCGGTAGAGCTGAAAGGTATCCCAAAAAAAAAAAAAACTGGACTTTGCCTCAGGTATGTGGATTTTTCTCTGGCTAGCATTCCTCTCACCTTTTGGATAGCATGGCGCGCAGCTCCCGCCGTCGCCCGCGGGTCGCCTCGTACTTTGACCCCCGCAATCTTCGGGGCCGCTCTGATACATTCGCGGCACTCAAAAATCTGTATGTCCGGTGTTTCCAGCGCTGTTTTTGACTGAATTCCACACAGGTGCAACCCATTCAAGAACGATGCACCGGGCTACGTTTACATCGTCCGTCGCGTCCGCCGTGACGACTATCGACGATATCGCAACGGGCAGATATCCCCCGCGGAGTATCGTGCCATCTCGCAAGTCAAGGTCGGGCATGCGAAAGACTTCGAGACCCGCCAACGCGCGTATGCAAAATGCGGAGTGGACTGGGTGTTGATTTGGGAGATGAAGCTGTGGACTCCCCACCGTATGTTGCTCGGTAGGTGTAATGCCTTTTCTGCTATTCGTGCATTCATCTTCCATGTAGAAGCTCTGATACACGAGAGCCTCCGGCGGCGGAATGCTGCGATACCGCGCGTCCGATGCTCGTGCTCAAAGGAGCACAGAGAGTTTTTCGATCTTGTGGCGGCTGGCGGTGTCGACGGGGTAGAAAAAATTGCGCTGAGGTGGATGTATCTTATTGGGCAAGCGCTAACGGTCAAGTCAGTTGGTTACGATGCCAACTGAAAGGTGCTTTTACTCACTTTTTTTCGATTACAGAACCCGTCTTCGTTGAAAAATGTACAATAAAAATCTTGTAATCTCAGTTTTGTTTTTGGCGACTTGAATTTATTGCAATGCTCCAAGGGGGCGCGGCAGCTAAAATCCTGGGTACGATGCCCATTTCTGATGCAGCGAATCTTTGAATCCTTTGGCGATTGTCTGAAGTTTCCGAAAAATATTGGTCGAGAAACACTGCGACATTATTACCTTATATGGTTTGACACTTGCCTTATTGGGGTACGACCTCCAATTTTTTTTGGAGATGTTCTCCATCTTGCCTGAAAGCTCCGCCAAAAGAATATCAGAAAAAAAGGTGAATATTATTTTTACTGAAAGGGCATTGTCCTCGACAATTTACTTCCCGCGCCTCCTTGATGCTCTCCCCAACGGCGATGCTGTCTGGATTCTCCATGAAACTCCCCTGAATTTTGAATCAGCGCCTAAATTTTTTGAAGATGAATCATGCCTACCTCAGGACTGATCGTCTTGATTTATTTATTTATTTAATTTTTTGCCAAAACTCCAAGCGCCCGAAAGCATGGAATCGGAGGTGTGCAACATGGTATGAGGTGAACTTCATGCGGCCCAGTCGATATCGAGGGCGTAAAAAGATTTGGGTCGATGCTGGGAATGGGAGCTTGTACCAAGTGATTTGGCGCTGCGATCACCAGTCAGCCATCCAGGCAAGTCAATCGGAATCCAGGCCATGAGACCACTCACCGGCGAGCGCAAGTAGGCTGTATGCACCAATTCCCTTTCATCCCGTGTAAACTCTGCCTGCGAGAGTTGGGCCGCAAGTCAGGCAGGAGGTAAGAAAACTGGAGGTCACCTACCTTGGACGTGCAGCTAGTGAGTCGCGGGAGACACCTTTGACCAATCCGGGGTATTGTTGATCCAGACCTGTAGGGCTTTAGTCGGGAGATTCAGTGACTCTATGCTATGAATTTTATACGATTCTGCTCTGCTTTGAATATGCCTTAATCTTGAAGTCCGCCAACAAGCCACAGCATACAAGATCTCGCACTTTCCCAAGGCTTGGCTTGGCTGCAGCAGAAAGATGAGAAAGGGGGAGGGCGCCAGGAAATGAAGCTAGCGGTTATACAGCGGAGTCGATGGACTTCGCGATGTGGCCGCATAACGGCTCGCATCGTCGCTGAAGATGAAGTGACGATCAAGCGAAAGATGGGAAGACTTGAGGGGCACCAAGAAACGAAACTATCAGCTATAGAATATACAGCGGAGTCGATGGACTTCGCGGTGTGGCCGTATAATGGCTCACATCATGGCTGAAGATGATGCGATATCGATGAAAGGTTACGATCAAGGTGAGTTTGAGGTCACGTGTCAAAGACACACGGAGATCAGACAGTGAGACAAAAGCATGCACCTGACCTGACTCTCTCTACTTATTCTTCCTTCGCACATTTTGCATTCGAGTGTCATACGCTTGAATCATTTTGCATTCCAGCGTCAAACGCTTGAATCCTTTAGCTTTTCTGCACTCGGGCTTCCCCCCACCACCCCAGTGCATTCCTCCAATTCGAGGCGCATCGTCTTTGAATTAGCTTGCCTCATTCCGGGGTGTAATACGCTTTCGAAACTTTATCTACTCTACTTACTATTCTACCCACCATGTTCTGGGACCAAGTTCCCCCCGACGATATCGTTAATTTTCACAATTACCACTGGCAGAGCGAGAACAAACCCGACAGAGCCGTTCCTACAAATCTCTGCGTCAAGGACTGGCACCCTGTATTAACACAATGGTCGGAGAAAGATGACGAGGCGCTTGAGCAGCTGCTTACGTCCTTACACCCCTGTCTCCCATCTCCGAGCGACGTTGTTGATGTCAAGAGCTTCAAAGCAGCGCTCAACTCCACCGTATACGCTGTGCCCCAACTACTCAACCATTCTTCCACGTCCGTCTGCGAGAGGAGATGCCATCTTGTTGAATTCCAGGAACACCTAATTCTGTACGACTTTGTACAGGACATGGCAATCCGGGTCGAAGACGCCAAAATGGCGAATATTGTGGGTTCTAAAGGGATTGGTGAGCTTCATGGTCTCTCCGCTTTTAATCCACCTAACATCGATCCACCGTGCAGGAAAGACGTACGCCCTTTGGTATCTGCTTATTAAAAGACTGAAAAAGGGACATCCAACAATTTATACGATAAACAAGTATTCGTATTTCTTCAGCGCGGCCGGTGTTCAGAGGAGCATGCATTCTCCTGATTCCAGCGAAGCTCGAGCTTGGCTGGATACCTATAGGACTGATGGAAACATCACCTCCACATGGGTCCTCATTGACGCCCGCGGATTGAAACCAGAGGAGCGTGAGGGGTGGATCTGGTTCCAGCCAGTACCTTGGCAGGCCGTATTTGCTTCTTCAAATTCCTGGCGTATGGTACCCTGGAAAATAGTCACAAGTTCGTTATGAATCCGCCGACAGTCGTCGAGATATACACGACGTGCGTCTTATGCATCTTTACTTTTAATTCAAGGCCCTGAGGTGTCTTCTCTTTAGGTTACGTTTCCACCCCAATCGCGAACGAGCTGGTTTCTCCAAATTTGGCCCATGTCTGGCCCACTCCTGACGCGACTTGGCCCATCTTTCCCCCACTTATATGAAATACTTGCCGCCACGAATATGAAGTCGACGGAGCATGAATACATGCAAGGCATCAAAAGCATTTTGGCCAACTCCACGGGGGACGTTCTGATGAGCATCGCGTCCACCCCATCCCCAAGTTCATCTGAACTAGCGGCACTCCCTCCAGGATTGTTTACCATCGTGCGGTCTGGATCAGAATTTTTCGAAGAGCAGATAATCTTCTCCAGCAGACCGATGCGGGACCAGTTCTTCCACATGGTTAGATTGAAGCGTTCTTCTTTCTAATTAACCCAGTACTCCCTTCTCCGTAACGACAAATCCAACCTCTCCTGGCAGTTCTTTGAAGCGATAGCATTCGATTTTCTGACCAGCTACTTTAGCTGCCAATACCGTTGGATGCCGATGAAAGTGCAACGGGGTCGTGAAAGCAATGACCAAAACTGCGTGGACAAACAGAAGGGCAAGCAGGACAAAGAGAAGGGCAAAGAGAAGAAGGGCAAAAGCCAGTTTTCTACGTGGGAACTCGATGCCCGGGAGGAGGTGCTGTTTGAAGATCGGCGCAAGTCTCATCTATATGTGCGGAGGTCAACCGACCCCCTGAAGAGGAAGGAAACCTGGCAGAGCGATGACGAACCTCCTGCAAAAATGATCAAAGTCGAAAACCGCTCTGGTGGTGGCGATGATGGTGGCGACGATGACAATGGGGACAAAGCTGAAGCTGGACCATCCGAAAGTGGCCCCGTGGATGGCACCAACACCACGACCAGCAGCCCTCTGACAGAGCCTGACGATGAACCCCTCCCCTGCCCTCCGCCATTCACCCACCGCATATATTTTGAGGTCGGCCAGTACAATCATCAGAAAGGCTCAGCAATTACCCCTAACATCCTGCATGTTGCTATGAACCCTCGACAAGCCCTTTTTGACGCCATTGCACTTCACGATGGCACCGGCTACGTCTACCAAGTCTTCGACAGAAATGGTGAAGCTAACCATTTCATGAAAACCAGCGGAATACCATGCGTGAAAGCCATGTTACCCAAAAAGACCCCCGTAGTTTTTATTGCCCTGATCCCCGCCGGTAAGAATGCCACACTGTGGGCACCAGAGTCAGCAGCCGAATTTGCAGCGTGGCATTACTATTCCTTGGAGATTGATCTACAGGGTACGGATGGTATGGATGAGCAGTAGGTTATAGCCGCATTTTTTTTTTTGGACTGCTGTTTTTGGACAACATCGTTTTGGACTGCTGTCGTATGCTACCGCCGCTTGTCATATGCTACCGCCGCTTTGTTACTATGCTATCGCCGCTTTGTTACTGGATGCATACCCTGTACTTTAACATAATGTCATGACTCTTTTTGTTCCATTTTGACACGTCGAGCCAAAGCATCATAGACCGTTTAAAATAATTGAAAAGCAATCGCGCTTACAGAACCGAGAATTTATTGAAGATTATTCAGATGGCAAAAAATTAATACTGTACATAGTACAACATGAGACACATAGTATTTATCAAGCAAGCTAGCAAGGAAAGGGAGGAGAAGAAGGGACGTATAGAGGTGTACATAAAGATAAAACGACAAAGTGCTTCTGTGGTTCCTGCACGTCAGGATAAGGAGAGGTTGTGAACTCGTGCTCAAGCTTAGTCCTAGTGGCACTGTTAGTTATCTGCTCTCAAATGAACAATAATCTTACCCTCGACAAATTGAGTACCACTGAACGATTATTCGAGTAATCAAACCGTGCGTAATGAGAGAGTACAGCCGACGGTGGGATCGTATTGCGGGTATCCTCCATCTGAGAGGAATATGACTTTGCGGGAAAGTGAGGATAGTGAAGGAAAGGGTCGAATGAGCCTATGGGAAGCGGGGCTTGATGGCGAACAATGAAAACGGTTTTCTTGCCTTCAGTTATGATTTTCTCGATGCTGCCAGGAATAGGATCGTCTGCAGGAGAAGGAGAGTACAAAATCAAACTACTGTACTATTAAAATCAATTCGTCAAGGGGTGTGACGCGTGACCCAAAGTTCGAATTCGTCAATTCGTCAAGGCAGCTCGAGCTGCGTGACATCCCCCAAAATTTCGTCAACCCGTAAAAATATTCCAGGAGTTGTGGCGAATGCACAGTGACTCAATGGAATAATTTAGGAATAACCTGAGCAATTTATTTCAACATAAGTTTGAGTGATGTGAAAAAACGCAATTTCTGCTTTTAAACTCAAGTTAAACTTGCTCTGAACCACTATTTGAAGCCAAAAACCTTGAAAATGGGCAATAAATTAAGTGGGAAGTGCCCACAGTTGAGGAAAATTGCTCCAAGCCCCCCTGAGCCGAAATCTTCAACCTACCGTGACGAAAAGTATATTCGTCAAGAGCCTCCGTGACGCGTGACAAGGTTGCAAAATTCGTCACGTCAAGCACCCCCGTGACGCGTGACTGACGAATTGATTTTAATAGTACAGTATTTCCTAAGTGTGTGGACGCCCGAGAGTAGTTAATGCCTCGGTAGGTGTAATGGGCACGTTCGCCATCTACAGCAAGGGGGGGCGACTCCTTGGTCAAGTTACGGCGATGGGTGTATGCGACGTCGAACAAACATTTGAATTCCTTGATGACTTCTGGGCAGTCAGGTCGGTTGAGCCATCGCCGGAGGTTAGCGCCTCTCAGGAATGATTTGGCGATTGTTGCCTCCAGCTCTCCTCCAACCTGATCATTTGTTTTGGTCCTTTGCAGGACACCTATGAGACGCTCGAATGGGAAACACCACCAGGAGATAATAGGTCCGAAAAGTAGAAGAAAGTCGTAGATATGGAAAGCCGCGTGGATGTTGGTCCTGCGACCATGATCGGTGGTGTGTGGATGGTGTTTATTTAGGCCGTCTACCCAGTCTTTGATGAACTGGTGGTAGGCCTTAACGCGTGCAAGAGTGGTGGTAAATCGGCAAGCCAATGTGATGGCTTGGAATAAAGCCATGGTGTGGTCGAGCATTCCAAGGAGACGAGATGGTTCCGATCCTTCTTCAGTGGACTCTCCGTCTCGCGGCTCCCAATCTCCCCAGAGGAGAATCAGCGCGATGGGAAGGTATATAGTGGCGAGAATGCGCCACTCGTCCGCCTTGATGGTACCGGCGTTACTCTCTCCGTAGTTTTTGGGGACTGAGTGGATCCACGCAGGCGTGACAGTGGCAGTGATTACATGTTGGATAAACTTGATTTTTTTGAGGTCAATGGCTCGAGAAACATAGTGGGGATTGACATGGGGCTTTGTGAGGCGCTGTGTTCAAAGAGACATTAGACGGAGAATGACGGGTGGACTCGATCGGACTTACCCAAGCCAATAATTTAGCGGCATGATTGGCTTTCGTGTCAGGCCCGCTCATGTCGAGACCTAGCGAATATGCAACGAAACGAAGGGGCGATAAATTGTAAGACATGAGTGCCGTTGTCAGGGCTGCGGCCGCTTTTTCTACCTTGGGATCAGAGCGCGTGGCGGGTGGCTCCTCAGGGGCAGCAGGTGCGTCAGGTCGGGCCTCGCTGGCCCTGGTAGCGAGGGGCATCATCAGCGCTGATTGTATTGTGGCCAGCTGTTGAATCTCGCGGTCTTTTAAGTGGTATGTAACTCTACCGTCGTCGTGGTATGGAATCCAAGCATGCTTGAAACCAGCTAGCGGTCGTGCGAGACGCTGGATTCAAAAGAATTATTAGACGGAATGAAATAAAAGAAAATTGATTAGGCCCACCCAGGTGATCAATCTCTCCGCAAAATCAGCTTTTAACTTGCCCAAGTTGAGATCGAGTGAACGGACAACAAAGCGAAGGGGCGGTAAATTGCATTTCATGAGAGCCTTGCGCAAGTTGTCCACCTCGCCGTCAGCAACAAGAGACTCGGGGGCAGGAGGCATTTCCTGGTCCTCGTCACCCTGATGGACCGGAGGTTCATCGACCAGCTCCTCGTCCTCAAGAGCAAGAGGTGCAACCAGCCTCGACTGAATTAAAAATATTTGTCTTTCCTCTTTTTCAGGCCGCGGCAAGAAATATTTGGGAGGAACTTGGCCGGGGTCGTACGCGACCCAGTCCTGCTCGAAAGCTACTGGCCCACGCTCCTTCTTTTTCGCTTTTTCAGCATCAATACGAAGGACCTTGTGACAGTGATAGTGAGTGAGTCCCTCCAGTACGCAGTGCATCCCGTCAATTACGAGCATGCGAGTGGGGTCCCAATAAGGTAAGCGCCACAACTCTGACCAGCAAACACCATACTCCTCGAAAATTTTATCCCGCTCCGCCTGAGTCTGCGCATTTTTCCAAGCATGTGCTTGCTTCCGTAAGACGTCGATATCCCTGCGACTCCAGTCTGGATGATTGCAATCCGTGCGGTCCGAAGTTTGGATACCAAAGCAATTGCAAACGGTGCAATAATGATTGGACCCAACGCCGGCAGAGCCCGACGC
Organism: Mycena leptocephala; assembly: GCA_029378395.1. NCBI lineage: Eukaryota > Fungi > Basidiomycota > Agaricomycetes > Agaricales > Mycenaceae > Mycena > Mycena leptocephala. The sequence goes on from JARJLF010001365.1 coordinate 33,647, forward strand.
TTTTCGAGCCGCAGGAAGATCGTTGACCGAGATGACGATCGCCAAATCGATGTCTCGACCCGACGGCGACTTCCCCGTGGGAGAGATATGTATGCCGCGTTCCCAGCCAACGAGACATTCATCGATGAGAGGACGAAAATAATGATTAATTTGTTCGCCGTTGGGCTCTTTCACGCCAGGTATGAGGCTGAACCACATGTGCTCCCAATAGAGTCGTGATTTCCTCGCTTCAAAGTCCCATGCGAATTGAAAAAGTCCAACTGGACCTCGAGGGCTAGCCGCATCCTCCCGCCTCGGTTGATGAAAAGTGTTTTTTTGTCAGGTCCTTGAAATCTTCGAACACATTCTCAACGAACTCAGGGGGCGGCTTTCCGAGGGAGTCCATGGCTGCATCGCACGCCTGGTCGCACATCTCCTCAAGTCTAGGATCAGAGAGGAGGCACGCCAGGTGATCCATAAAAGAGACGTAAAGATAAGGCTTGATTGGTCGAGCTTTTCTGTCACGGTCTTCCAGCAGTGGCTCGGAGCACTGTCGCTGGCTTTCTGTTTCGAGGATATAGTTGTTGCAGAAACTGGGGTAGACTCGGTCCCCAGTGATACGATCTACCTCCGGGGCATGCGTGAAGTGGCAAGCAGGGCATGTAGCGTAGACTGTAGTTTTCGCATCCAGTTTGAATGCGTCCAAGGCGGCGTGGAGGCTTTTGGGAAGCTGGTTCAGCACATGTGTTTGGTGGTCATTATAGTTCTCAGCGTCCGGAGGCAGAGCCATGGACATGACCAGCCAAATGATCATCTGCACGGTTTGAAGGATGAGATCGCATGGCTTTGTGCTCAATCCAATGACGATGTTGCAAACGACGCCCAGTAATGCGGTCATCTGGGCGATGAGATCCAGGTGTTCGACGGGATTGACTTGGACGTGAGCTAGTGAAGCCATGAGTGCTGGTAAAAATGATGAACTTGAGAAAAGGCTTACTAGCATCATACAGTAGAGGCTCCGTCTCTGTGATCACTGATAGGGCGTGCTCCCGGGCACGCGTAAAAACCACAGTTTTTATTCGATTTTGAACTATCTTACGGGACTATGTGAGGCTTGGGAATAGAGCGTACACTCACCTCGGAGTGGTAGGCTACGCTGTTGACAGTCGAAAGTCAGCGGGTCACTCCGGATAACAGCTTAACAATGACTCTAACCAAGTCAAAGTTCTGCTAATTAAACCACAACCGTTGAGCTCCGGGAAGTAGCTAAACATTACTTCTTTGAGTACTAGAAGCGAACAAGAGGAATTACTACAGTCTTAGAGTTGGCCACTGACGCGGAGAACCATACAGAACTATGGAACACAACCGATACTGATAAGTACGAGTCAGCAGGTGACTCTTGCATCCTAACGAATGCATTAGTTCAACCGCGGGAGACGACTACTAACTAAAGATGTGACATGACAGAACGTGTCAGAGTCAGCGGGCGATCCTCTTAAAGGGTATATTGACCGGTGAGGATCGCCGGGCGACATCTGACACATTGATTGATATACTGATTGCGTCGGGGATTCCTTCCCCGGCGACTGCTTGAACGAACACTACCTTTTGGAGTGGTCCGCTGACTGCGGTACCACTCCGGGCGACTTGATAACGGGATGAGGGGACTCTCTAAAAGAGACTTAACAGTCGCCCGCTGAACCAGACAGTGTCAGCGGGAGAGTTTCTGGTCAATCACGAGATGATGTAAAAGCGCTGCGGTTACCTAGCCAATGAGCATGCCATAGCACACCATGAAGGTGTGACCAGGAAAACCATGTGGTGCATCTCTGGGAGAAGGACTTTATACCCACGGAAGTGAATACCTCATTTTCTATTGGTTCATAACCTCCCGGGGACCACGTTGGTCCCTGTTCCGAAAGTTTCCTTTTATCTCCTTTCATGCTCCCTAGTTTGTATATAAAGCCTAGTAAAATACTTGTAACAGTAGTAGACTATCCCCCGGGAAAAGGGCAATATAGTAGACTCAGAGAAATCGAACAGATAGAACTTGAAAGATATCAGAAAGATCACGAAAGTGCAGAAGAAGCCGACATGAGCCACGCCGCCGTCAGTTATAAGTGCACCGTCCCGCGCAGACGCATTGCCCGCTGACCGCAGAGCAGGTCAACCCTAGCCTCCCGCAAAGAGCTAGGTTATAGAGTTGAAGATGCCTCGCTAGATCAGTTCACCCGCTGGGTTGTAGCCAGCCGCTGACGCTGATACGCTTTCTTGTTGCTTGAAGTCGGTTTACTCCGGGCTACGAAATTGCCCTGTCGAAATAGAATTGAAATCCTCCCGGAAGCTCTGCTATACGAACTAGTGTTCATCCGCACTATTGAAAAGTGAACACATCTTGAAGGGTTTCTAAATCCTACTTCCCCGAACACACACACACGAGTATTGAGATTTGGAGTTTGTGATTGATATTAGATTTTGGATTAGTTGGGTTATAGTGATTTGTTCGCTCCCGCTCACTTATTTGAGTCGATTGATTTCACGGCTGCACCCCAGTGCATCGTTTCATCGCGTCCTCATTAGGCAAGAGTGCTCCAAGGCAATCAATGCGCTGGTCGAGCTCGCGAAGTTCCGCTAAAAGCTCGTCCCTCAGTCGAGTCAAGTCTGCCCCGCCTTTGGAGGTTTTCAAACTGCGGAAGCGCATCCCTGAAGAGATCACGACTTGTGCCGGCATCCACAGCGAGGTGCATTGACTGGTGGTGGTTATTATCGGTGTATAATAAATCGATTCCAGCCAGGCTCTCTCGAGCCATTTGCACTTGCTTCCTAATGTCAAGAAGAAGGTTCTGGTTTCGTTCCACCGAGCGCATTCCTGGGTACTTGACAGAGCCCAGGACCGTTTGAAAACTCTGCTGCGCGATTGATATCGGGACTGGAACGGGGGAGGTGGGAATCTCTGCCTGGTCCTGAAACTCGTCGCGCGTGCTAAAGAACTTGGAAGGCTGTTGCCGAACGTTGGGCCCCTCGTCCGTCAGGGTGATCCCAGTCATTAAATCGGCGAGCTGGTCGACAGACTGAGGCGACTGTTGCCGAACGTTGGGCCCCTCATCCTCCAGGGTGATCCCAGTAATCAAATCGGCCAGCTGGTCGACGGACTGAGGTGAATGTTGCGATGCAGCAGCATTCGCATCCGCAAGGTACCGGACGAGTCGCACTCGATGCTCAACATCTCCAGTGGCAACTCGGTGAGATTAGCTGTGGTTCAAGGGGCAGTCCTCGCATAGCTGTGTCCTCACTATGCTTTGAATTGGAGGCGTATCATGCCAGCAACACAAAGATTGACAGCGTATAACGCCGACAACCAATGATGTGAGGGGAAGAAAGCAGCCTATTAGACAGGACTTGGGCTGACTTTAAACATCAACACAGAGTGAGTGCTATCTCCATCTTGAACAACAATTATCACTTACGATCATTAGCTCCACATGTAACTTTTCGGACGCAATTTTTCCTTATTCCTTTAAGCTTTATGGACTGATTCTGGTCAAAGGTTCCAAGGTTTCCAATTTCAGTCAATGTCATATGTGGCATAGGGTGTCGCTACTGGTGCATATGTTTACAGGTAAAAGACTAGGAGGCAAAGGGTGTAAGGAACTACGAGTTGGAGCCAGCCTCCTTGAAGGTGCGCCTCCAGAAGGAAGAGGGTGAAAGGGAGGGCAAAGGGCATGGTCGGTAAGATGCGCTCTGAGGCCGCACAGTCAGCGAAAGGAAGATGAGAAGCAGAAACCATTAACGTACCACGGTCGACGGCGGGGGCCGCAGGGTCTAAGGCCGGAGCTGGAGCATTGGGGCGGGGGCCTGCGCCACAGGTTGGGCAGGGGTCGCAATGGGGGCAGTAAACCCCAGCTATAGATACAAGATTCAGAAACCAGCTTCGTTCAGAAATACGGAGAAACGACTCACGGAATGACTTGGAGGTATGGTGAAAGGCGTGTGCGCGGGTATTCATGGTACTGGGGAGCGCGAGAGCGTCGCTTGCATTTTATGCATGCGGGGTCGTCGAGCAAAAACAATAGATACAAAAAGAGCGCGCATTGCAGCAACCAAGGAGATGCGGGTTTGCGGTGTGGGTGAATCTAGGCAGCACGCGTGATTCTGGATGGCGCCGAGTTATCGGAGAGCGCTATTGTCCTGTGGGGCCGCATAGTGTGATACAGCCGGGTGAGATAAGGGCTTGAGAGGAACGCGAGCGGGCAGGGCAAGGATGTTGACGGGCACAGTGCTAACCTATAACGTTCAGCACCAGCTGGCTGCAGGGCGCAGTGCCGCCTGTGTGTAAGGAATTATTTATATGTTTTTACCTATTTTAGTTACTCTTTAGCTACAAGTCACATGTACGGTAGATCAGGTGATCTTATCTACTTTTCACTCAAAACCACCATCTCGCCTTGCCTGGCACCCTCATTGAGTACCTCCGAGTCATAGAACACAGAGGCACTGGGCACTAGGCACTAGGCGACCCTTATCAGATTATACTACGCTATACGATTACGACCATTTCACGCCGGATTATTATACTGATAGTCTACTCAGATCCTACGAATATTCGAAGGATCTAAGGAGTCTACCGCTAGGAGAGCACGAATATTCGGCCTCTGGTAGTCTCTTGAAGAGTTTGACCGTCGGATTAGGGTCTTTCACACAATATAAGGCTGATCACCCCGCCAGGGCAAGCGTACGACGATTACCCCTTCGTAAGTGCTCTAGAAGCCTTACAGAGTGGACACATTGGGAATCGTCGTCCCCTCCTGGCTGGATCCTCCTTGATTGGTTTCTATCATGTTGGACTCTCGTTTGGACTGGATCTGGTCCAGATACACTACTTCGCCCGATCCTGCATCGGGCATGCAATCACTTCACCAAACGTGCTCGGATCTTATCAAGCATGTTCTTTTGCCCTCGCACATTATCCTGGCCGGTGGCGGGTTCACACTTCACACCAGTCTCACAGTGCGGCTTGTGGAAGTCATCCCCTCCATGGATCGTGCCCTCCTGCTAGCTGCACAACGTCTCGCTTTACCAGAAGCACCTTCAATTGGAACCATGGATTTACAGGTTCTAACCGACACAATTGGTCTCATCGTACCAGCTACGCAGAACCAGATCATTTTACATTGGGTCCTGCTCATCGACAAGCTCGCAGTGGCGATGGATGCTCTACAAATGCTTTGCGTGCATGGCACCTTGTCCAGAAATCACCGCAATGAGCATCCAAAGATTCCGCAGCTCCTCGCGTCGCTTCCACCGGCCCTTCGCATCAAGCTCCCCAAGGACTTCCTTCAGTCATACGGTATTATGACTTTACCGCGCGCCTCAAATCATGTACAATCGTGCCGTGTCAAAGTGCCTACTCAGAACGTAAAGATGTTCATGGCAGAGTCGTGCTCGGCAACAGTCGAGCATTGCGAGCGAGAAGAAGACAGCTCTACTTTAGCTGAGTCTCGTATACATTGCGAAAGCAAGAAACTCGCCATCCCGTTGTCGATTGTATCGGATACGGAAGCTTCTCTCGCAACGTACATAGCATGCAAGAAAGCTTTGGAACCTGCAGACATCATGGATCGTGGCGTCGACACGGATCCTCAGCCCCTTGGACAATACGGCTTGCAAACAGAACTCTACATCAGGACGAAGGACGCAGTGAAACGAATGCAGGCCTTACTCACCAAAGCTTTCTCCCTTATCCACGGTCGTCCCGTCTGTTTCGTGGTCGACCCGCACGCGGACTTGATACGGATGCTTCGTGGCTCGAGCAGGGTCGATGGGGTGCACGTAGCGTGGGCTGCTCTCAGCGAAAGGATGGGATTAGCCCAGACACGCTTGAAACAATATGAGCAGGATTATCGAACGCAGAAGAACGAGGCCATGACTTGCAAGTCCTCATGCCCCATGAGTGCTCTCCCTCGTACACGCTTGTCTCCTCCCACGCTCGCCATTTGCGCTACGTCACGGCCGATCTTGCGCACGCACACCCCAAAACCAAAGTGCGAGTCCCAGAGTGCATTGCTGAGATCCGTAGCGGCCGATCCTCCGGAGAGGTCCACATCGGCCGCAGGTCCTTCGGTGAAGACGCTGGTGGCGAAGATCGAGACAGCCCTCGCTCTGGAGCATGGCACGAGGACCCCAGACAGCGAAAGCGTACCGCGTGCGCAGCCTGTTGGATCAACGCTGGAGATCGGGGGGCATAAGTCTTTGCATGCTTGTGAACAACACTACGCACCTGGTGGACAGCCTCCAATATTTCTTCCCCCTTCGGCAACTTGCAGTGCGGGCACACCTCCTGCTTCTCCTCCTTTCGTCGATCAAGATGCTGCGCTCGAGTCTGGGGAGCTGAAAGGAATTAAGCCGGACTTCGACGTCCCAAGCACCGAATCACGCACCTTGGAATTGCACCGAGGCAGCTGCAACAGATCTCCAACTCCCGCGCTCGTCTCGTCGACAGAATACTCCGCATCGCCACCTCCGGAGAGGTCCTCGTTCTTGGCCATCGCAGGCGCAGCCTTCGAGGCAGGTGCTGCTCAGCGAGCGAGCACATTCGCAAGGAATAACGCTGAGCAGCTCAACGCGAATCGAGATGCATCAGCCAAGTTGCTTGTCAAAACACGTGAGGAGTATATACTCACTTTGGATGACTGTCCTCCCCTTCGGTGCCCCGCTCCCCTTCGTCTCGTCGACGCCATCGAGATCTGTGCGGCTTCCATCCGCAGGAATATACTGGGAGTACACTCGAAGTCGCGCCCCCGGGACCACGCGCTCCGAGTCGTGCACGGTACACCGTCACCGAAGTCCCCCGCTCCAGCACTCGCTACTGCGAGTGCCGTTGAGTTTGGGGGGCTTCACGGCCAGATGGAGGAACCGCACACGAAAACGAGCATCGGGAACACACAAGGCGATCGCGTCCTTATGCCAGCGATGTTGAATGCGAGCGCTGCTGAGCCTGGGGGGCTGGACCTTTGGGTTAGCAACCAGGAGAAGCTCGTCGACACGACGGAAGTACGCACCTTGGAAATCGGCGCGCATGTCGACGACGGCGAACCTCCTTCGCTCACACCTCTATCAGTCGTCCATACTCCTTCTTCTCCTGGCCTCGGCACAATAATTAAGGCTGCAAAGGCTTTCGCGCCCGTTAGCGCGATCGTAAGGACGAGAGCTATGTCTTACCTCGCACCGTGCCCGGCATGGGCACGGGAAGGAATCGGCACCCGCTCCTGGACTTGCTAAACTCCAGGCGCGGGCGCGCGAGAACGCAGCTGATTTCGAAATCAGCCTTTGCCCCTCCGTGGATATTTGGGACGTACCTCGACCTCGAAGATCCACCCGGTTCTTTATCGTCACGGCAACTCGAACTCGCAAACGGCTCGATTCGGAGCGTCGCGAGCCTCAATGTACCAAGATACGGAATTTTCTTGAATTGATTTTCACATTTTCTGCCAAATTTTTCAGATTGGACTTCACAATTTTGGGTTTTCTTACCTATCTGCTTCCTGATCCAATGGAGACACGAGCCTGTATCTTGCGAATCGCCCGCGCACGCCATATCAGGCGGATTCGGCTTGGATTCGACTTGCGTCGGGTCTTCTGCGAAAATACGCCGCTGGGACTTGATTGGACAATTGCGAGCGCCTTCGGGACCACCACAGCTGGAAACCTCGTATCTGGAGGCAGGAGTGTCGCCTCCACTCGCGTCGAGCAGCGCTGGGGCGAATCTGGAGTGAGGCGGCGGCGATGCAGAAGAGTGAAGGAAAGGAAGAGTATGTTTGGTTCCAAAGCTGAAGGCCGTTGGAACCAAACAACAGCTTCTTTCCGCTTTCGTCGATTCAAGTTCTGGCGCTCCTGTCTTAGGGTCCGCTGACAATTCCAGTTTGAAGAAAATAATTGATTGTCAGTCAGAATGTCAGGCTGACTGTCAGAACTGACAGATAAAAATTAACAATTACTTATCTGAGGAGTTAGGTATATACAGCCAGTGTATCGACGAAATCTTCAATCATGCGGCCTTCAAAATGTTTTTTCTTGACGTTGCCCGGTGTCTACGTGAAATCTGAGTGGACCCGAGGCAATTCACAGTTAATTCGAGTTTTTTTTGCAACGTTTGTAATATATTGAACCATGGAAAAGCTTTTGTTTGAGAGGCAAAGATCGGAATCAGGCAGAGCCACTCAGCCAAAAGTCAGTTTCCGAGACTCCTTCGGCCGATTTGTGGTCCATGTCCACTCAGAGTAGGTAGTTTTTAGCCAGCTGGAATTGTCAGTCAGATAAAATTCGGCCAGAAACTTAAATAATTGATTGTCAGTCACTAACTGACAGTTATCTGTCAGTCATCCGACAATTAAATTGTCATGTCAGCGAACCCTATCCTGTCTTCAATTTCTTTCTTTCCACCCTCGTTACACTTCCCCCAGGCTATTCTTGCCATGGGATCTATGCCTCTTCAAATGCCGAGGCTCTTCAAAATCTCAAAACTTCGCGTGTGGAAGGATTCCGAAGGAGACGTGCTGGGCTGAAAGAATACCTTTGGTAGGGGGATGAACATCGAATTAGCGTGCGTTCGCACGCACTTTCACTTCCTCGCATATCGCTGGTCTCTGTCCTCAGGGAATTCGCAGCAAAATTCGACTCTTCAACTGTTCTCAAGGAGATTTATGCTGAGGATCTTTCTTCGGCCATGGATACATGTTTCCAGCGCGCAGAGTTCTCACTTCGGCATGAGAATTTAATCGTTTGGAACCTCTATCGCGTCCCGAGACCCATCTCACGCATTCGCTGCAGCCCGAATGCTTGCGCTGCATTGGGTCGCTGTCATCCACGCAATTGTGCGTATCGGGCAGCTTGGAACGTCCGGCTGCCTGCGCGCTCATGGAGTGATCGGTGGGGAATGGAATGTCCGACCCCGAGACGCTTCGGCCTGGATTTCCGAATCTTCTAGGACTCTGGAGCGAGACAGTGCAGCTACGCATTCAAGGGCGAAGCCTTACCGGGGGCCTCATTGTGCGCGATGGCCCCCGCGAGGCGAGTCCTTTCTCAGGTCGTAACATTAATACATTCATTAACAATTTCTTTTGCGCAATAATCAAATGGACTGGCGACTATTGGAAACCCAATCACATCGAGTTAAAGCACGCACCCTGGATGCCTGTACGCTATACGTGATAAGTCTGCGACTGCGGGTGGATTTTCGAGGACGTAACTGGGAGATCTACCCAGTTTCTATCCAGCAAGCCAACAGGATGTCGTAGACGGCTCGATTTGGAATGCCCCATAAACCAATCTTTGCACGGATGTCTTGACACGGGTGCGAGGAGACCATCATCCTCACACATTCCGTCAATATATGCCGTGCCGACGTGCGAGCTCGGCGCCTGGTCGAGATGCGAGAAACGAGCAAGGGATGAGAAAAGACCAAAGGGAATTGTTTGGTTCCGATGCCCTGGACCAAGTAACCACTTCTTTCCTCTTTCGGTCTTTCAAGCTCTATTCTTCTACCTTTTGTTCTCACTTTCTTTCCGCATTCCTCGTCTGGGTTCTCAACACTCAAATTCCCTGTCCTGCCGGTCCTCAGTTCACTACTCACCCTCGGAAATCTCGCTGGTGGAATACGAAGGACTTAGGTCTGACCAAAAGAATGATTCGGGTAGAGCGATGGGCCTCAGATTCACGTGTGTTTTTACGCCCGCTCGTTCGTCGTTTCTCGCTGGCCTCTGTTCCCAGGGATCTGGTGACCAAACTGACTCTCTTTGCGGGTTTCATCATTACCGATCAATTTTCTTGCCCACCCTGGCCCAGAACCCCTTCCAACAGAATGCCTTCGGCTCGTGTATCCAGTCTCATCAACTGATTCTTGGGTATTCTTTTTCTGGATAGGTTCCGAAAATACCCGCTCTCACTTGGTCGCATCTAGCGGCTACTTTCGTGGGGGGCATAGGGGGTAGGGTATGGTATGGCATCTCAGGGAGCGAAGCGACCAGTCTGCGGAATTGGTTATGGTCTGGTATGGGTGAAGGGAGCGCAGCGACCACGCGACGGAGTGGATTCGGAGAGGGAACAGAGCGTAGATGGAGAGGACTCGGAGAGGGAATGGAGAAGAGATGAAGAGGACTCGTAGGTCCCGCGTGCAGTGGGGCTGGAGAGGGATTGGAGACTCGATGAAATGGACTCGCAGATGGACATGCAATCGGAGAGAAGGTCACTTGAAGATGGAACGCAGTGCGAAAATTTTTCTTTTTCCGTTTTTTTTTTCTCCCACCATTCCCTCCCTCAACACATGTTCTTTTCCCTTGTAGCTCAAGAGTGGGGGGCTCTGTAAGGAATTATTTATATGTTTTTACCTATTTTAGTTACTCTTTAGCTACAAGTCACATGTACGGTAGATCAGGTGATCTTATCTACTTTTCACTCAAAACCACCATCTCGCCTTGCCTGGCACCCTCATTGAGTACCTCCGAGTCATAGAACACAGAGGCACTGGGCACTAGGCACTAGGCGACCCTTATCAGATTATACTACGCTATACGATTACGACCATTTCACGCCGGATTATTATACTGATAGTCTACTCAGATCCTACGAATATTCGAAGGATCTAAGGAGTCTACCGCTAGGAGAGCACGAATATTCGGCCTCTGGTAGTCTCTTGAAGAGTTTGACCGTCGGATTAGGGTCTTTCACACAATATAAGGCTGATCACCCCGCCAGGGCAAGCGTACGACGATTACCCCTTCGTAAGTGCTCTAGAAGCCTTACACTGTGGGTTGACGCGTTGACGGGCACAGTGCTAACGTATCACGTTCAGCACCAGCAAGCAGCTGGCTCAGCGCGCGCGGAGCAACAAAGCCTGGTGACTGATCGCGGATCGTCACGTAACTCTTTCTCGTTCTTTCCTAAGTCCACAATGTGATACGTTGTGGATGAGTGGAAGGCACTCTTCGTCCCTCAGCGCTCAGCGCTCAGCGTTCACCGGCGTTCGCCACGACGATGTGATACGTCGCTATGGCATTTTTTCAAAATCCACCCCCTCAACCCTTGCTGCGTTGTCGCCATATCGCGATGCATGCGATGGGTCGGGTGGCCTTGTTTTATTCGGCAAAATGGATTTCTCTTCGGGGTTGTAGAAGACAATAACTCGAGCCTAGAGACAATAATGTCGCGGTGGGAATCCCCGACCTCTGCAAGGCCCAGAAATTTAAATATTTCTTGAGATCATTGGTGCGCAGGAATATCCGCGCCTATGCCATTCGGCCTCTCAGACCCACCGCTTCGTCTGGGAAGCCCTTTTCAATACTCTCCTCGCCTTAAAAGCGAGCCGTACAAACGACACTACCATGCACGGCGTCGAGACCCTGCCACTACCGAATCACCTCTCAGATCGCTGAGGTCGACAACTGAGATGCTTCACCGCCTCAACCACAAGGTACGTGATCTTTGGGAACCAAGCTGTCAACACTGATTTTTCCAAAGGCCTCGCTGAGCCCCATGGAAAGCGGAATCGTCAATGATTCGTCAAATAGAGTCAGCCCTCTTGGAATTTCCGTGGCAGAGCTCGCCGGCGGTTTCAGCCAAATTGCCTTGGACTGCAGTAAGTCTTTGTTCATGCTCCAATACTTAACAACTGACCAATCCCAAAGCCCCTCCTGTTGCGCCTGCAGAGACGCAGGAGTTTCCTTCTCGCGACTCCACTCGGACTGAGGTGTGTGTCTCTCTCGATCTACAGTCACAGCTCTCACATCCTCTAGGCTGAAACCTCGCCATCCATTTGCCCTCATGGCTTTGTGCGAACCAGGCCGGGTACACCAATGTCGCCATCGGACGCATGCCCTCACGGGTTCATGCGGGCCAAGGTGGATCTGTGCCCGCATGGAATCAGGCGGGGCCGTGTAAGTAGTTCAGTGGCTTGTTTTCCTGCCCCCTAACGCACTTTTATAGATTCCCGAAACCTCGCCGTCGAATGTCTGCCCTCGCGGGTTCAGGCACGCCAAGGTCGAGGTTTGTCCTCATGGAATCAGACGAAACTATGTGAGTTTATCATCAAGATTCGGCCATGTTTGAATAACCATAATCGCCTCAGATGCCGTCTGTTTAAGAAAATCGGCGCAATCCTTTCCATGTCTTTCTTTACATGTTCCCCTCCTATATTCATAGTTTTATGTGATTGAATGAATACCCCCATGCCTTTCTCCCAAAATAAATACTCCATCGCGTCGCATGCAGCGCTATCGCGTCCGTGGTCGCGTCTACATCGTTGACACGTGATCGAGATCGTTGACGTGTAACTGAGTCAAGTTTTGTTTATTAACTTTATACACAACGCGCTACACGTCTCGCACCGATCCAGCAAAAATGGGCGTATAAAAGCCAGGTCGTATTCTGGCAATCATCAATGAATACGAGCAGATGGTTGAGCGGAAGGAGTCGCGATGGAAAGAGGGTCTCCATTTATTTAGCAAGGTGGACGAATTCTTGCTAGTGATATCCAGTATCCAGTAGTTTATTCAATACCATTTTATTTCGCAAATTTTATTTCGCAGAAAGCAGGCCGCGCTTCCGCTCGCCCTTGAAGCCGCTTGAATTTTTGTCTGCAAAACAACTGCAAAATAATCGAAAAATCGTTGGCACGTCGCTGACACGTGACCCCAAACTAACTTGATCCTAACTTCATCCTCAGCGATGTGAGCCGTTATACGGCCACATCGCCGCAAAGTCCATCGACTCCGTTGCTATACTCTAAGCGCTACTTTCATTCCTTGGCGCCCCTCCTTCAGTCTTCCCATCTTCAGCTTGATCGTCACGTCATCTTCAGCTTCACGGCGACAATGTGAGCCGTTATACGGCCACACCGCCGCAAAATCCATCGACTCCGCTGCTATACTCTATAAGCGCTAGCTTCATCCTTGGCCCCCTCCAACTTTTTCCATCCTTCAATGGCAGTCAGCCATCTTCAGCTTGATCGTCACTTCATCTTCAGCTTCACAGCGACGATGTGAGCCGTTATACGGTCACACCGCGAAGTCCATCGATCCTGGTAGTTTCATTTCTTGGCGCCCCTCCAGCTTTCCCATCCTTCAACGGCAGTCAATCCAAGCCCTGGGAAAGCACGAGATCTTCTGGCTGGTTTTTGCGCGCTGCCGGCGGACTTGAAGATCAAGGCCTACGTTGCAATGTTCAAAGCAGAGCAAAATCATATAAAATTCATAGCATTGAAGGTATAGCATACTTGTTTCCGACTCTATTCTTAATAAAAACTACGTAGCATCCCCTGGCCAACAATGACGTTCTGGTAGAGGAATGCCAGCGTCACAAGCAGTGTGATCGCATTCGCCATCGCCAACAGGCTGCAGGACATCCCAGTGACGCGACGCCCCGGATCCCTCTGCCAGACGTATATTTCGTTGGACGCGCCCTTATTGGTGACAGCAGATTTGGCCGCAAAAATGGTCGGGGTCCCATTGCATTCGGCGGCCTGGATTTGGCGGCATCAGTCGAGAGACGCGAAGCTTTAGGATATCATGCTTACTGCGACTGTCTGCACCCACGCACTTGGATCCATCCTCAGCTCATCGATTGCGCTGCCATCGGATCAATTGAAGACGTAGACGACCCCATGATCGCTGCTGCCAATAATCTCCGCATTCTGGTTTGCAAAACAGACCCTCCACGGCCTGGCCGCAATCCCCTCCCCCTTGGTGTTTGGGATCGGGAATGATTTGACCCAGACGTGGCTGTTGCCTTGAAGGAGGTGAACATCGACTCCCAACGAAGGGTCCCTGATGCACATCGCCGTCTTGCTGGAGTCGAGACAAGCATCACCACTGCAAGCCATTAATTTTCCCAGACATGGAAGAAGGAAGCCTCGTCCATGCACATCCACTTGCTGAGGTCCCACCTTCCGACGACGTGACCAAGGTGGATAATATCCCTTCAAAAATTCAAGTCAGTCCATGCAGCACTGCTTATCGCACCATGTACACATGTCCGCTGTAGAGGTTAAAGACTAGGATGTCGCGTTCACTGCCGCTCGTTGCACCAAAGGCGATGGCTTTGGGTGAGCCGTTGGGGACGGTCTTCGAGTAGAGCGAGTGGATAGTCATGGAAGCATCCAGCCTGTACACCTGGACGACGCCGTTTCGATTGCATAGAGCAAACCTGTTCGAGACCGCATCGAATGCGAGCCCGGTTATTTCCCCAGGATCTGTGGTGTGCATGCACATCGCTTCCTCGAAGTCTGGGGCCGCCTATTCCGAATCGTCAGCCTAAAAACCCGACTGCCATGACGCATGCTCACTGCGCCCTGTCGCCAAACGACGACATATCCCTGCAGCGTTCCAAAGAAGAGAGTGCTGCCTGGGTCGTCGGCATGCTTAACCCACAACAGAGCGCTCGTGGCTCCTCTGATGGCCGGGCTACTGGGACTGCGAAGCGTTTGCATCTTCTCCACATCCCATACCAGGGTGCCGCTTAGCCCTGCATTTTTGAAGGTTAGTCAACCACGAAATCAATGTTGGCAATCTGGAGGCTTACCTCCGCTGGCCAGTAGCTTTCCGTCGTCCGTCGCGCTGAGTATCTCGATCGGCCCGGAGTGTCCTTGCAGCGTCTTGCGCCAGACATAGATACTATTCTTCGACACCGTTTTTTTAGGAAAGAGGAAAGACATGGGTGCGTGTTTATTTGACAACGAGCAGGTCGACTTAGTTTAGAGACAGTTACAAGATTTCGATTTCCGTCCTCGATTTTAACCGACCTGGCGCAGGCACTTTTCGCGGTCATTTGTTTCTTACGGAGATAACCTTTCTTTTGTATTTTGCGCCTTGGAGCGCATTTCTTTTTTTTGGAGATAGCTCTGCTTTTGTTTTCTGCATCTTGTATCACGCGACAAATGATCTGACGCATGCGTAACAATAACCCTCCCGAATTTGGAATTGATGAAGGTGGCTCATTGTTCTTCGCTTGCGCTCGACGCGCTGATGCGATGATATGTTCTCGGTGATGAACACAAGCCTTCAAAAGATAATTTTATTTCCATTCAAACCTGTTTCTCTCATCCTGCGCTTCCCCAGCATGCTCCCTGCCACCATCCCTCACAACTCTACATACGCTGAAGCGCCACTCCCTCCACCGCCAGTCGTGATGCTCTTGTCTGCGACGGACCTTCACCTTCCGACTTTCCAGACCCTTCTCTCGCAGGAGGACCTCATCTCGACTGCCGCCACAGCGGCTAAGGACGCCAAGGCCACCGGTAAGGCTATCAAGTCTCTCGCCTTTGCCCAAGCCGCAACCGCCATCGAGACCAAACCTGGCCCATCAGGCCCGACTGCGTCTTTCAGGTGGAGCGCTCTGCCTCCGGCTTCGGTCCCGCCTTCTGAGCATGGCGAGAGTCCTCTTACTGAGCTAGGCGATGGCGTGAGCAGCTCCGACAGCAGCTCCGACAACGATGACGGGCCTGTTGCCGCTCCCAAAATTGCCTGCCCCAAGGGTTTGACCCAAAAGACGCTCTCGAAGCACGTCGAGTGGGTCCATGGAGATCGTACGGATGAGATTACGGTGCGTCCTTCTTTCCCTTTCCGTTCCAGTCCCTCACTCGCTTCCGTCAGGAACACGTTCACAAGCTGGCCAAAAAGCATCTAGATTTAAAAGAAGTTTTTACCCACCAGGACGACGACGCGTTGAAGAACGTATACCGCCAAGTGAGTTGTTTTTCTGACTCTTCCCAATGTGCAAACACTCATCCCACCATTCTCAGGCAAAGGTGCAGTTCCCCGAGCTGAGGCGATACACAAGCAATTGGCCCGTAAAGTGCATTCTTCAAGCGCACCTCAAGGTCACGAAGACCGCGTCGAAGACTGCTGTCGTCGCGAACCTCAGTTGGGCCTTAGGAGGGAAAACGATCCCCAGGAAGACTATCAGGGTTTGTCTCGATTCCTCTGGCATCACTGCGTTGTAGCGTTGCCTCTTAGCGCTGACTCGACTCCGACGAGCGACTTCAGAGGTATGAAACAATTCGGACAAAACTTAGATACAACGTATATTGAGCAGCATATGTGATTAGCACGCAGAAAACACGACAATTGTGTGTTCACGATACTTTGGGTCCTCTAAAGCCTTGCCGTATATTTACGGCAAAAATTGATGTTTGATTAGTTTTTTGAGTGAGGCTAACGTACATGAGCGGACGTTTATGCATCAGTGGCGGTGTTCGCACTGACGGTCAACTGCCGTCAACTGCCGTTAACTTGTCCAAGCTATGCATCCGTACTCAGCTGGGTTTGGGTCCGTTCCTCGGCCGATGTGGTCGCTCAAGCTGCAACAAGGTTATTCCGACGGTCGCATTGTGGAACAATGACCACGAGCAGATGGAGGTATGTCCTCACGTTGATTTGCGACGACCCAGTGAAGCTCATGATTTTCGCATTGAGGAACAATGAGCACAGGCAGATGGAGGTATGTCCTCACTTGATTTGCGACGACTGATCCAATGAAGCTCATGATTTTTCTCAAGAACAATTGTAACGATTGAATTCTCCCCCACATTTCGATCCGACTCTGCGGGTGGTTCTCACCCATCCCGACTCCGTGAGCAGACAGACACTGTCTTCTGATTCGGGACAGCGCTCATTGCTGATCCAGTGGAGCTAGGATTTTTTGAAGACAATTGCCACAATTGAAGGCATTGCGATCCGACGTTGCGGGCGGCCATCCCGACTTCGCGACCATGGTTGGTAGTGCGCGACAATAATGAATTAACCCGAAGAACAGTAATATATATGCATCCCCGAGGCATCTTTTCACTTGAAGGCATTCTCAACACATCACAAGTTATCCCACCGAATTTCTCTTACGCTATGCCCTGCCACAGACCCTATGTGAGGCCTACCTTAAAAAAGGTTTGCCTTCGTATCTGTTCTTTCATGTGTCTGCTAATATCTCTGACAGAATTGCTATAAATTCATCTCAGCCCGCCTCTACGCTGCCCATCGCCCTCCCGCCTTGGTTCCCGTGCCAGCTCGCTGTGCTTCCACCAATCCTCAGGATGCACGGCTCCCTTTCGTGGAGACCGTCATGGGCCACTCCTCCGTGCAGCCCCACATCCACGACGTCGCTGTGTTCGTCCATCACCAAGGCGCCAATGGCCGTACTGCCATTTCGAGATTTCGAGTCTTTTGCAAGCGTCACATCCGCCTCCCGTATAACTGGCGGCTCGATTTGAAGGGCGACGTTCTCGTCATGCACGTCGCATCGAAAAGTCTGTCCTCTGTCGTCAACCTACGCCGCTCCGATGCCAAGATCGCGGACTTCATAGTTGCGTCATGAGTGGATTTTCCTCTCATATATGGATCTTCTCAATGTTTGAACAGGCTCGCTGAAAAATTGCGAGCATTCCAAGGCCCGAAACGCAAGCAGTTGGGTCCTGACATTTTGGTCATGCCCTTCAAAGTTCGCGCCCGTGCGCTGATACGGCCCACGAAATGTGAAGGCTGAATCTCACGATTTTTGCGATTTCTAAGGCTAAAGCCTAGCCAATAGATTGGCAGAGATTGTGCCCCTAGGGCCTGTACAACAGCCCTAGGGCACCTGTTCTGGTGATACTAAAGGAGAGCTAGGGTGAGCTCCGAACCACTGGCTGTAGTGCTTTAGTGCAAACTAAGTACACGATCAAGGAGATAAACATATAAGCCCAAGAAGTCCAGCTAGGGATCATAACTCTACTAGGAGTACCAATGACTGCACAGCAAAGGTCCTAGAAGAAGAGACGGGACAGCTAGGAGGACGTGGTGCGCCTAGGCACAGATATCGGAAGGAAGCTTGCTTCCTAGGAGGTGTCTAGTCAATAGTGACCAGCCAGCTAGGGCAAGCGAGGTGCCCTAGGGCGACGTTACTGAAGATTTGTCGAGTATTAGTTAAGTTCTACTTAACCAGACGGAACGAGTACTCTGAGGAGCGTGCTCAGACAGTTGAGGCAAGGCTAGGAGACATGTGATGTACGCGACGCGGTCGCGAGGTGCCAAACAAGGACAAGTAACTCTTTGTGGCAACAGTGTTGATTGTAGAGAAAGCGGACGCCGAAGTGTAGGCGTCCTAGCGGCGTGATGGCGGATAGAGTTCCGCATTATACCTCGTAATGACCTAAGGAAGCTTGGATTATCAACCAAGCCGGAGACATTTGTCCCCAGCGGGAGCAATTGGCTGGCCTAGGGCATTACAAATATACCCAAAACAGACCTAGCGGTCAACCTGGATGACTATTTCGGCCATTCCATCATGACGATTCAACTCGGCATTAACGCACCTGATTCTTTTTTTTTTTTTTTTTTTTTTTTTTGGTAGTACGATTTATCAGTAGAACAATTAACAATTGGCTAACCTTCGACTGCGTAAGGAACGGAGGAAATTACCCTCCAAGAGAAGTGTTGAAAAACAAACACCTACCGCCCAGGGAAATGCATTACGCACGAAGCGGATTGCAACAGTGTGGGGCTCTGAGCTCACCTGTTTCGACCTCGCCGACCGGCTGGTGGAGAAGGAGGCCGAAGTGGCTCGATACCCACTAAAACCTTGGGTACTCTTAGCCAGTCATCTGGCAATTCTTCCTCGTCCTTTAGAGTCGAGCTCCAGGTTTGAAGCACTAGGTCAGGTTTGACAGAGAATTGTTTACCATATCGTGCTCGATTTGTCAGGGTGCGGTCAAGGTTGAGCCGTTGGTTTATGGCATGTAGCCACCTGTTCTGAATTTCGGTGTTGGACAGAGATTGTCCTCCTTGACTGATAACACTGCTATTCCTGACTTTCCATATTATAAATATTGACTCTGATATCAAAATTCTGTACAGTCTCGACGCTCCGGGGAGAGGCCGTCCCTTGTCATCTGAGATAACCACCAGGCCACAACCTAAGATCGCCCCAAGGGATGGGGTGGGCCATACCGGGTGTTTTTTGAGCCATAGTTTCTCTGCAAGATCCCATACAAGCTGTTGGCCAGGACGTTCGCATTTTAGTAGGATATGTTCGAGATCTTCTGTTTCTCCGCAGAACTGACAGATCCCGCGGTCTTCGCTGTCGGGAATGTGTTTCCAAAATTTGCCTATGCGGTGGGCGTCGTGCATGCATTTCCAGAGGAAGTTGCGAAGCTGTCGTGAGAAGTCTTTATGTCGTATTGATTTCCAGATAACCGCTGGGGCCGGGATCCGGCCATAGGTTTGTTGTGCAGCCATTTGCACCTGTTTGACATTGTTGTCCGTGGCCTTCCGAGAGACCCTTGCCTTCAGCCCTTTGATTCCCGCATATGCCAGAGCCTGTGTCAAGCTTGATAGCTTGACTCCCTTCAATTTCATGGTCCCCTCTACTTGCAGGTCAAATTGGTCGGGATTTGACTTCTTGGCGCCCTCACGGGCGAGATTAGCAGCCCCTAGGAGCCCATCTTTGCCAGTGTCTTGGTCTTTTTGGATTGTTTCGAATGTTGTCTGAGCGGAGCGACCTCTTAAGCAAGCTGCCAGAGCCTGCAGAGCCATTTTGTCGGCAATCCCTATCCAGCCCCGGTCTTCCCATTTTCCTAGGTCACGGACCATCGCGTTTCTGAGGGACTTCGCGGTGCTGAATATTTTCAAGGCTGTTTCTGGGTCAGCTCGTTGCACAGCTTCAAGCGCTGCATGTATTTCTGCTGACGTTGCACTCGGTGTGTGTTCAGGCATACGAAGGGCGATGTTTCTGTCATCGTTCGTGCCATACCAGACCCCTCCCCCTGCTGACTTGGTGCCCTCAGGGTTTTTAATTGTCGCCCCACTGATGAAGATCTTTACTGGGTTTTCTGATGGGAGCGTGTTCCGTGGCCGAGGGCCGTAGCCCACTGGCATCGTTGTTTCTCGGGCTCCAGCCTTTGTAAGGACTCGGAAGCCTTCGGTGATGGTACGGATTTGTTTTGGAGCAATGAATAAACCTGAATCTGATTGATCCCGTATATTTTCTTCAGCGTCTGTGTCATCGTTTGACGGTCGCCGCGGGTCCCATTTTGGTAGGAGGTGGTCGAGTCTACTCCCTGCAGTTCGAGCGCATGCATGTGGGTTCCTGCATCCCCTGACACGCCGGTCTTCAGCGCAAGATAGGCATTGGCACAAGGGTGATGGTGTGTGTTGGTTGTCTCGGAGTCTTGTCATGACTGACATCCCTTCTCCAGTAGTGCGAACATTGTGGTTGTTGCGGAGGCATTTGCATGGCGCAGTGTTATTTCTTTGGATTAGTGTAGGGTCTTGGCCAAAGTGGTGGAAGAGGGGAAGGTGTTTCCGCAGCTCAAGTGACGGATTTATGGTATCAAATTCTACTCCATATTTTTCTGCACATTTAAGCATCCCTTTCAAGTATTTTGGCCATTTCTTCTGGTTGGCAGCCCAATCTTGGATATACATGTTCATCCGGCCCTCATTTTCCACTTTTGATGATTTGACTTCGAGCTTGGCTAATCTTGCATCGGCTTGATACGCCCATGTCGCCCGACTTTCTGGATCAAGCTCAAGGAAGGATTTGAGTTTCATTAGGCTAATAGCGTCATTTCGAGCACGGAGGTCAAGCATGTTCTTTCCACCTTCCTCAATAGGGGCCATTAGTGTGTTGCGATTGACGGGGGAGGATTTCGCTCCTCCTGCCATAAAGGATCGCTGGGTTTTAAGAAGTTGCGTGACTACTTTCTCGGGCATGCCGTTTACTTGGGTCAGGTATTGTGTCATGGATCCGATCGTGATTTGAGCAATATGGCGTCGGGCTTCCAGCGTTGGGTGTAGCCTTTCCCAGCGCTCTAGGCTGGCATCAATTTTTTCCAGCACAGGGGACCACATGACGAAACAGTTTACACCATTGCCTATGTGCCCTCCTAGGATCCTCACGGACTCCCCCTCTTGCGCTATGTGTGTTGTGGTTGGTATTGGTGAATCATTTACATTTAATTTACGGGTATCGAGGACCGCGGCCCGATGCTCAGGAGTGCCGACGGGGATGATTTCTGTTTTTTCCACATTAAACTTTGCAGATGAGGCTTGACACCATTTCTTCAGGATCAGTTGCAGGTCGTCGAAACTGTCCTCGGCATCCAAATAAACCGTTGTGTCGTCAGCGAACATTTTTACAACCACCTTCTCTATCACATGCGGGATGGAGTATCCTTTTAGGTTGGACTTTCTCAGCATTTCTGCAAGCGGTTCTATTGCGATATTGAAAAGCAGACATGACAGTGGGTCGCCTTGCCTGACTCCTCGAATAATTTTGAATGTGGAGCTGAATTCTCCATTTATTACAACATGGGTGTGAGCATCTGCGTACAGAGCTTTGACCGTACTTATGAATTTATCCGGGATTCCCTGTTTCTCCATCGCCATCCAGAGGTATCGGTGTGATGTTTTATCATAGGCCTTTTCCTGGTCGAGAGCCACGATGGCTCCATTTTGAACATCATCCTCGGAGTAGTCCACGACCTCCATTGCGAGGAAGATTTGGTCCGCAATCTTTCGCCCTTTCATGAACCCGGCTTGGTCTTTGTGAATCAGATGTGGTGCTATTCTGGATAGCTTATTGGTGAGGGCTTTTGTAAATATTTTATAATCTGTATTGAGCAGCGT
Organism: Mycena leptocephala; assembly: GCA_029378395.1. Classification (NCBI taxonomy): domain Eukaryota; kingdom Fungi; phylum Basidiomycota; class Agaricomycetes; order Agaricales; family Mycenaceae; genus Mycena; species Mycena leptocephala. Next base: position 55,273 of record JARJLF010001365.1, read on the forward strand.
TATAGGTCGGTAATTCGCAATGTCTGTTGGGTCTTTCTTCTTCCAAATCGGGCACATCCAACCGGTCGCGAAAGCGGTGTCTTTAACTACGCCGTGTCTCTCAATATCGTTGTAGACTGCTGTGAGTACCTTTATTACATCGAACGTTTTGACTTGTGGTGTGGTTGTCGCGTTGTTGGCTTTCTTTGCTTCCAGGTGCGCAGTGTGAAGCTTTAGCCAGAATTCGGTCGGGATGCCATTAATGCCGGATGCCGATCCCAGTGCTGATTGCTTTAGGGCTGTTATGACATCTGTCTCTTCGAGTTCCTCCGCCAGCGTGGCCATTTCAGGGCGGTCAGCTTTCGAGGTGATCCCGTCTAGGGCCTCCTCAATAGCTCTGTCTTTTTCCTGTGGGTCCAGCTCCGTTACGTCGGCCTGCAGGTCGTTATGGTAGTCTCTAGCTATTTCTGCCATTTTATCGGACCTTGTGCTGGACTGTTCTGGTGTAACATCTGTCCTCCTTAGGAAGGACATGGTGTCTCTCGGTTTCGTATCTTTGCTCATTCTTACCGAGAATTTTGTTATTCCGTCAAGTTCTGTGTGACAGCGGATCGTGGTCGCGGTGCGATTCCTTTCACGTTGCCTATCACTAATGTCGTTAATCTGTTTCTGAAGAGCTCCCGCTTCACTTGCAGTGGAATCTGGCTCTTCTGAACCCGCCCCATGATCCCGTTCCTCTGTGGTTGGGAACTCGATACTTTCATCTGGGTCGTCAATAACTGGGATCTCCGGCTCATCTGCGATGACAGGTCCATCAGGCTCTATTATAATTGGGGTCTCTGGGTCGGCCGTGGCTCTTTTGTTCCCCAAGACTAGTTCCCTCTTGTCCTGAAGCTTCCGTTTCTTTTGTTCGAGTGCACCGATGGCAACTTTTGCTCTTTTCCGTGCAAAATCACGGACGGCATCTTTAAAGCTCTTAAAGTGAGTTTGGATGTTGACTGTATCAGTTCTATCATCAGTGAGTGAATTCTCTAACTTTTCACCCTCTTCCATGACAAATTTCATGAGATCTTTGTCTTTCAGTAGGAAAAGCGGGATCTGGTATCTGCCTTCCCCGATATAGGGTGATCCCGGTGCATATATTGTCACCGATACCATTCGATGGTCAGTCATACCACCCGTGACGTCGTCTATGGTCCACTTACGACTACTCTTGAGTAGTGCGGGTGATACATTAATCCTGTCCAGACGAGACAAGGTGGTGCCATGGTGGGTGCTTGTATAGGTGTAGGCTTTGGTGTCGGGATTCACAGTACGCCAGCCATCTATTAGGCCGAACATCTTTTTAAATCTGGTTAGGGCGGCCACTGCTCCCTCGTCGTCAAGCCGGTGAGGTAGACGGTCTATCGGTTCCTCTACAATATTGAAATCCCCTCCGACCCAGTCCGGTGCCGGGAGTTCTACCGTCAGGAACAGATCGATTAGATGTTCCCAGAATTTCCTGTTCTCTTCTGCTGATTCAGCCGGAGCATAGATACCAAGGACTGTAATTGTTTGTTGTCCATGCCAGGGTATCACCGCGAGTATGGCTCTGCCAGGTACAAGGTAGTGCATTTTGACGCCTTTTGTATTTGTTATGTCACGATTTAGCACTATAGCAACCCCTTTAGTGCTTGTATTTGCTGGAAACGGTGAATTATAGATATCCATGCGTCTACCCAAATTGCTGTCTTGAATTTCTAGTGTTTGCTCCGCCGATAGGTGAGTTTCTCCCACGACAAGCACTCCAATTTTCTCATCGAACATGAGCCTATTCAGCCCATGCCATTTGTGCTCAGACTGGTTTGCCTTCTTTCGACCATTTATATTCACGGCACTTAGTTTGAGATACGCCGCTGTCTTCCTACTTATTGGTGGGTTGTTTTGTTGTTGTCGTCTCCGTTTCTCATTGAAGAAGGCAGGAGCATTCTCTTCATCCTTGGGGAGATTTGCATTCCTACGACGGCCCCTCTGGGACTGGGGTTCATTTCCAGTCTGTGCCTGGGTAGCGCGAGATGGAGGAGTTCTCACCTGTGGTTCAGGTGATAAATCTGGGTTTCGGCCTTGACGGCCTTCAGCGGGTTGCTGGTTACCAGGCCATCGTGGGCTGGTGGTGGGTGGTTGTTCACCTCGGTGCGTGGATCGCACATTAGCTTGTGAGCTACGGCCCTGTTGTTGAGGGCTCCTACCGCTGCCAGATCCTGAGCTTGATCACCCGGGCCAGTTTGATTACTCGTCCTGACCCGAGCTGAGCGTCGTACACCATTTTCTGGTCCTGCGGGCTGGCTTCCATCCTCATTCTCTCTGGTTCTTTCATTGGAGGGCGATTGATGGACAAATCGCGCCCCCCTCTAGAACTAGAGGAGCGCATATTGTCTTCCGGACCAATTGAATTATTTAAAGATATAGGAGGAGTTGCCTGTACACTCCCGGACTTACAACTATAGTCTGGGAGCGGATAGCCTTAACCCGGGCTGTGGCACAATTACCTACCACGGGGAACTATGTCTAGGAGTACTTAACCCGTCTGCCGTGCATTTTCAGGGCTAGCATGGCGGGTCTTTCCTCAGAGACTTCAGCCTCTCGGCGCGGCACGTTCGGACCTAGAAAAGTCGCCGCTTTGACACTCGTGATCCTTTCAACAGAGATACAGAGCGTCTGCTCCCTCCGCTGGCTTTCCTGTCCTACCTACCGGAGCAGTGTAGTCAGTATATTTGGGCCGACAGAGATTCGATGCACAGTAATTGAGCATTGATCTGTGCATCTCGCGCATACTAGCCCGAGAATTTACCAGGGTCCCATTTGCCCTAACAATGGGCGCGCTAGGCTGGAGGTGCGGTCGGAGAAGAGGAGCATTCAAGATGCTTTGTCGTATAGTAGTGCAGAAAATTCATGGGGGACATATAGTATTACTCAAGAATTGTTTGGGGTCAAGAGATTCGTCTAAGGTTTTCTCGGATTCAACACTACACGACACAAGAAAAGAACGTAGATAGGGACATCAGAGGGTGGCTATCATATACGAGTGTTCATCTAAAAGCCGCGGCCACGGGATCTCGCTCTGCTACCCGCCCCTCTTCCGCGAGTGCGGCCCGCATTGCCACGTCCGCGTCCCTGGATTCCCTGGTTGGCGGTAGCAGCGGTGGAGGAGGCGGTCTGGGTTGGTGCAATGGCGGGCACGTGGATGCCGGGAATCGTCGGGATCGGGCAACGTCCGCCAGGGTGCCCGAGGGACTTGCATCGTCCACAGGACAGCGGCGGGTCCATAACGGTCCCGACATAGTAGAAGTCGGTAGGAAAGGTCGTGGCAGCGAAGATGCCGATAAAGGTGTTTTGGTGCTGCACATTGGTCGTGGGGGGCTGCGCGGTGACATTCCAGGCGATACGGGTCGTCCCACCGGGGTTGGAGAGTTCCACGGCATAGACAAGGATGGTGCTGAGGAAGTGGGCCATAGGGTTGACGTCGGCGGGGTAATTGTCGTGAACACGCGTGAGGAAAGCCTGTGCATCTGTGCTGGTGGCCAAAGTGGTCGCAACGAGGGTCGCCACAGCAACGGCGTCTCCATTTGTGTTAGAGTACAGAAGACCGTCGATGGTGCCTAGGAACCTCGAGATGGGCGGTGGGTATGGGAGAGCGACGAAGGTGATGCTAGGGAAGGACCAGACGACGTGATTAACAAGTGTCTGGATGTGGTGCGCAGGCAGATGGCTCAGGAGGTAGTGGAAAGGTGGGGCGAGGACTGTCGGCTTTCGCACTGGCTCTGCGGGCCCGATGAGAGGGGCAGGAATCCCGAAGTAATTGGAGAGGGTTGTCTTGCACCTTTCAATGAAGTCGGAAGGGATGGTCGTAGCAGTGTGGTGGGAGCCGTCGAACTCGTAAATGGTCGCTTTCGGTCCGGTCATGCCGTTCCATCCGGCGGTCTGCCGGTTGGCGACATTGGTGTTGACGTTCTCTGCGTTCCAACCGTAGATGGCGACAGTGCCTTGGGGGATGATGGTAGGAACCAGTCCCACGGCTGCGGGCACCAACCCCTGGGCCAGAGGAGCGGCGCCTGCAGGCACGATAGCCTGGGCGAGGGGAGCTGCTACTGCCGGAAGTTGAATGAGTACAGCAGCCGGAGGGCCAGCAACGACGGCGGGGGGAGCGGCAACGAGCGGGGGAGGAGCGGCGGGGAGCACAGGAGGAATGGCGGGGAGTGCGGGAGGAGGGGCGGCGGGAGCCGGAGGAGCAGCGGCAGCGACAGGAGCAGGTTGTGCAACGGCGGTGATAGGCACGGGAGGAGCGGAGGCAGCTGGGGAAACGACGGATGTGGCCTGGATAGCATTAGATCTGCGGTACTATGTGCATGAGAGGATAACTCACCTGCGGTGTGGAGCTCGTTGTAGCTTGGGCGCGACGTGCGGCGCTCCTCGTAACAGGGGCAGAGGACGGCTGGGTTCCTGCTACCGCCGCAAAGGTAGTAGCAGTGCTCGGGGAGTTGATAGGCACAGCAGCAACCTGTCGCACGGGAGGAGCCGCAGCAACTGCGGGTGCAGGGTGGACAGGGGGTGCGGGTGCAACTTGGGCGGTGAGCGGAGCGGGGGGAGCCAGGGGAGGGACGATCTGGGTGATGGCTGGCGCAGCGGCTACGATGGGTGCTAAGACTGGAACTCCTCCGAGGGGAGCAGCGCTCGGGGGGTTGTTGGCGGCTGGTGCCACGTTGGCCGAGGTACCGGTGATCGCTGCAATAATATCGGGGGAGACGCTCGCGGTGGCGGCAGAAGGGGTGGCGACCGGAATAGCCGTTTGAGCGACGACAGGAGTGTTGGTCTGCACAACAACTGGAGCAGTGGTCTGCGCGACGACTGGAGTAGTGATCTGCACGGTAACGGGAGCCGAGGTGGTTGCCATGGTGGGAGTAGTGGCTTGCACGATGGCGGGAGTGGTAGGCGCAATCTCGGGTGGAGAGGTGGACGCAGCGGCGGGGGTCATGGGAGCGATGGCCGGTGCCACAGGGGCAATGAACGGGGAGCCTGCGTCGTTGCTGGCGAGTTGGGTAGCGGCAGCGGCAATGGTCGCCGACCATGGGACAGCAGAGCTGGCCATGCTGGTCTGAATGGGGACGGGGGTGAAAGGCAGGCCTGCCAGTTTCCTCGCGAGCTGTTTCCCGGCATCGGACACCGAGGGCGATGCTCCAGGGGTGAAGCTAGTGGCCTGCTCCAGCTATCAGGATGAAATCAAAGTAAGAGGCGTTAAACACACCTCTTTCTCCTTGCCTTTCCCATTATCTGTCGACGCGCTCGAGAGTAGGAAGGCAGCGTCAAGATCATCTGCACCGATGAGCTCACGGGCGAGGTTTTCCTCCAGAGTGCGTTCTTCGTCATCCGCGTCCGCGCCTTCGTCAAAAGCAGCGAGGGGGCCGAAGGAGTTGGACGTGCGGGTCAAAGTCGCAGCCTGCACGGCCGCGCGCTTCTCCTTGGATCTCTCCTTGGACACAGTGGAGCCCGCTGTCGACGATCATCAGGTGCTTTGCATGCAGCATCTTTACGGGCGACATACTGTAGGTATTTCCAGTGCCGTTCTTGAAGTGCAGGCCCTTCGGGACCTTGGTCTTGTCGCCAGCCTTGCCCGGGTAGCCTGCTGAAGCAACTTCCGAGGGAGTAGCAAGAGGCGCCGCAGTCACAGCAGCAGGAGGATCAGGGGCAGACTTAGAGTTGGAGCGGGTAGTGCGGTTGGTTGCAGAGGTGGGAGCCATCTTTGAGCGGTAGAATGTGTGTTGGGGTGGGCCATTAGAGAACTATAATTTATGGATTTCGAGACAAAGAGGGCGTGGTCAAGACAAAGAGCGGTGATTGCGGTCTACTTTCCAAGCTAACAAGCGTAAACAGTGATACTTTTTTCCGAGTTTGGACAGTCAGATTAAGGTTCATTCATTTAATGGCGTGCATGACGAAGGTGTGTCCGGCGAGACCGTCTGTCAAAAAACCAACTGCGTCATTGGTCCCTTGGACTGGGCTCCAAATGCTACTTACAGAAAACTGGCGCCACAGTTTAGGTTCTGCATTCACACGGGTGATTCCGTTCTTCTTTTCCTTGATTTCATCGTTATCGATTTCTCTGTTAGGTTCCCACACTTGACATTTTCTTTCAAGGTCTTATCACTTTGTTAGACAAAGACTCGTTATTCATTGTAAGTAGTGGCGGGGCGCTGTGGCAGGGGGGTGGCGGTGGGTGGCCATGGGAGTGGCTCTGAGAGTCAAGGATGTTCCATGATGCCGACGTCGACTACCAGTAGCTCTTTTATCCACAACTGAGCAACCGTGTATCGGCCTCATGTTTTCGGGCGCATTTGGGCCGTGCCTGAATCTCTTCGGGACATGATGTTCCACAAGATTGGTCTCCGACGGCGTGGGAGATGTGTTTGGCAGCCGCGATCGACTAGAGGTCATGCGATGGAGGGCTATCGACTGTATAGGCGGCGACAGAGAAGATTCTCCGGTGTAGACCACCGCGCGCGCCTTTCCTTGCCCAGCCAGAGGCGTGGGAAATCCGTTGTACATTGTGGTACCGGATCAAGGAGCCCCCCCAACGCACCTGATTCTTTCTTATAAAGCACCTCATCTCATGTATCTCGCAAAGTAGTATAAAAGGGCAGAAGGAACCCCGCAGAAGACCAGTTCATTGCACCCCCAGTTCGCCTAGGCAGTTGCCAAAGCCAGCTTCACCGGTGGTAGTGTTCTCAGGTCAGCTTCGCGGAGAATAGCACTATCTCTGTTTGTAGTTGTTCTATAACAATTGGAGTTTAGTTGTTGGCTCAAAGCTTGAGTTGTGATTTAAGCTTCAGAACCTTGTGTGACCTGTGAGAAGGCGCCCTAGGAATCATTGGATCGTTGTTGGCTTGAGGCTGCGCAGTGAGACGCTTGGGCATAGACATATCTGTATGGGATTTGCTCTATAGAATCAAGGTCATTCATTGGTAGACCCTCAGCAATCGTGAGACAGTGCAAACGTTCTTTGGTTTAACAGCCAGAGTCTACTACCTGATAGGTGACGGTGGTATCGTGCAGCTAGGAGCTAGGTAGTTCCCTAGGGGCACACAAATTGTTGTATCTGTGGCTGGCTAAGGCTGCGCATTGGGACGCTTGAGCATAGACCTATCTGTATGGGATTTGCGCTATAGAGTCAAGGTCATCCATTGGTAGAACCTCAGCAGTTGTAAGGCGATGCAAACTGGGTTTCTTGAGGCTAGAAGGCGCTTAAGACTCAAAACTATACAAATCTACAAAACACCCGTAGTACCTGTTCATCGGGGCCTAGGGAACGTTGCGTGAACGATTACTTTCGAGAGCGGAAGTGTACTTGAGAACATTCATCGGATTGTTCAATTGGAGCTTGGTTACTTGTGTTTCTGAGAGTTCAGACTTCGCTTGCCGCATACTACGGCACGGACCCACGAACATAAAGGAAGCGCTATTAAGAGGGCAGTTGTGTGTGTGTGTTGGTGGTTTTTGGTGGTGTTTTTACATCCCTAGCTGCTATTGCATTTCAAGCGTACTGTTTAGCGCACCGTTTCAGCGCGTCATACTTGAATGTCCACTAATCCATACACTCTCAAAACCTACAATCTCAAGTCGTAGTTAATATGATAGTACTTATGTATACCCACTCAATTGTAGAACACATGAAATCTTACCGCCGTCTCAAATATCTGAATGTTACAAATGACGCCCGTGTTAGCTGAGAGAAAAACCTTGTCACTGGAAGTTTTGAACATGGGCGAAGTAGAATAATGAACGAATACAACAACGAATGAAGCAACCAATAACCAAGAAACAAACAAAAAAGTCGGGACGAAGCCCAATTCGGGAACAAAAATGTCGGAACCGGCAAACAAAACGCCCAATTCTGGAAGCGGCGCGTTGGAAACCATTATCTGTCGTTTTTGTTAAACGAATACAACAACGAATACAGCAACCGATAACCGAGAAACAAAAACGTCGGGACAAAGCACAAGGCGGTAACAAAAACATCTAATTCTGGAAGCGCCGGGGGCCGATAAATACAGCCCGTGTTGTATCCATTTCCCCCCGCAGTCCTGCGATCTGCAACGTTATACGTTTAGATTGCTCCATCATCCCCGTCGTTTTATTTGCAAATGTTCGTCGTGTGAGCTGTTGCCTCTTGTTTTCGCCCCTCATCCTGACTGACTGCAGGGCAAACGTCCATCATGGGCCCCGACATCGATCACAACATGTCAGACGCTACGGCGCTCTCGCCGGTACGTGATTTGCATACAAATGAGGGTGTTGATTGAGTCGTTACCAGCGCAGAGACGAGAGGGAGGTCAATTCCGAAGACTCCCGAGCAGCGAAACGCATTGCGGTTCCAACGCCCAGGCGCGACCTTTTTGATCAAGTAAGTTGTCAAGTTGTTAGGTCGTCCTCATCCGATATCTTGACCGTAGATGAGACGGTCCCAAGCCGAGAACAGAGTCCGAATCCAACGACTCGAAGTCAAACTCGAAGCATTGAAAGCCCTCGCAAAGGAGACAGAGGAGCACGCTCAGTTCTTGGTGCACGAGCTCAAGCAGCAAAAGAGCCACCAGGACGAGCTCGAGGGCCAGTTCATGACTGACCAGGCTGTGCTTCAGGGAATGGCGAGTGTTTCGTTATCTTTGCCAGGTAGTTGCTCACGCTTGCAGTAGACTGAGAGCTTTGAGCGTGCCGCAGGATCGATGGTCGAAGCCCAGAAGCAGCTGATGTTCCAGAATCAGACCATCCAGCAGCTCCAACGGGACATGGTGCGTTCCATGCCGGTGGCTGGTGAATGTATTGAACGTGTTGAGTCTAGGCAGACCGTACCATCGAGAATATTGGGCTGAAGGCTAAACTTCGAGCCCCCTCCGGCACGACAGAGCGAAGGGCACGTACGACAAAATTCCCGGTTCTTCGTAACATCGGCACCACGGTCCACATTCCACTCGATCCTGTGCCTCTTCCCGGCCCACCTGCATCTTCAACTGAGGGCCCTCAGGACGCCCCTTCGGTGAAGATGACGGTAACGAAGAAATGGTCAAAGCTCGCGAAGGCGAAGCCCCGGAAACCTGTGAGCCAAGAGGAAATTACATACTGGAACGTATGTGAAAGGAGACTATCCGCAGCGATAGATTACTCACCTCCTACGTAGCATATGTTGCGCAAGCCAATTTACGACAACTTCGGCGTCAAGGGCTGGAGTGATTTTATGCACCATGTCCCGGTCACCCCTCAGGAGAGAAAAGCTTCCGTCGTCCCCACGGAGAACGATTGGCGCATGGACTTCTCTGAAGGATACAATAGTTCCCATTGGAACATTGTCCTTAGGAAAAGGATAGTTGCACGGGCCCTGGAAGCCACTTTGAGATCGACGAGGAAACTCCTCCTCCCGATGCCGATTGGTTGGACGAACAGGTTAAAACCAAATTTCAGGCCATGCAGGGAGCGTGGGTGCGTCTCCTGCCAAAACCGAAAGCTGATGGTGGGATGGAGACGATGGACGAAGCTGCCGCCCGTACGATAGCGACCATGGAGGCTGAGCACAATAAGAGGAAGAGCAACTCGGCCAAGGAAAGAGTACGTGTTCACAGATGAAACGGTGTACTGTATGGAAGCTGATGACCGCCACAGAAGTATAAAGGCCGAATTTTGATGACGCTCCTCACCATCGAGATCAAAACCCAGAGAGGTGAAGCGGACATTGGAGCTTGGGAGAGGCTCTTGGCGATTATCCAAAAGCTGGGCGTCATGGGGATGTCTTCCGAGGAAGAGGACGAAGCCGAATTCGAGGGGGAGCCGATGACGATCTACCGGGTGAAGATCTGCATCTGGCGCAACCCAGATATTGTCGACTACATGCGGTTTGTCAATAAGCAGAGGAAGCTGGACGCGAATCAATGCGGCAACCTGGGCCCAAACAAGATGCGGAGGATGCACACGCAGGACTTTGGGACGTCCCGAGCTCCAACTGGTCTCCCGGAATGCATTTACAACAACACCTGGCTGAAGGAACTGCAGCCGCTGGAGTACGAAGACCTCCAGGTCTCAAAGGAGGTGTTCGAGATGCTCGTTGCTGCGACCAGCAGGATGTTGTAGAAGACGTTATGGATGGACTCGGACAAAGTCTGGTAGATACAAAGATATCTAGCTGCAAAATATGTGAATAGCACGCAGAAACACGAGAATTGCGATAATTTGTCGTTGTCATGCTGTAGAAGACGTTCATCGCACAAAGTCTGGTCTCATTCGGTGTTCGTTCCAACCCGCAAACAATTATTGCACTGATCGTGTTTCAGGCGTGCTATTCGCATATTTCCACCTACATCCGTCGCTGTTGTGGTAAAACAACCAGCACCGACGCAGTCTAAGATGCTGCTGCCGTATAACGACTAACATTGACACAGTCCAAGACGATGCTGCCGTATAACGACTAACATCGCAGTCCAAGACGCTGCTGCCGTATAACGACTAGCAGCGCATGGACGTCAGGATCAAGAGCTGAGGTGGCGGTGAAGCCGGCGATCAAGATGAAGAGTGACGCGTGACTCACAAACAAGTTGTCTCAAGTCATTTCCTCACTTGTGGCTCGCTACTTTGCAAGACGTTATACGTCCGCAAAAACGCAATTCTCGTTAAAGCAAGCCCAGGCCCACCTTCCACACTCCTACTTGTCGATTTGTGAGGCGTCATACGCCCGCAAAACGCGAGTATTGTGAACTTCTTTCCTCGCTTGTGGCTCGCCACTTTGCAAGGCGTTATATGTCCGCAAAAACGCGATTCTCGTTAAAGGAAGCCCAGGCCCACCTTCCACACTCATACTTGTGTAAGGTGTCATACGCCCGCAAAACGCGGGTATTGTGAACGTACTTGAAATCATCTTGTGGCTGGTCACTTTTGCAGGTGTTATACGCGTACGGCCGCAATTTTCGCTGAAAAAAGCTTGGGCCCGCCATCGCCACTCATACTTGACAATTTGTAAGGTGTCATACGCCCGCAAAGCACGAGTATTGTAAATTTGAAAAATGTCCGCACCCTTTGCTCCCTTGCGCTAGACCACAGATGCAGGCTTCGAAAATCACACCCAGTCCCCCTGGCGTACGTAGTTTTTCTGTCTGATTCCACTCCCTGGCTAATGCTTTTCTCCTAGTCCGCTATCTTTGACAGTCACTTTCGTCAAGCCAACAACATTTTCACCGTCCACTATGGCGACCCACAGTTCATGCTCAAGATGCCCACTCCCAGCGAGGCACCCGCTCCGCACCACGGCTCAATGGATGGCGACTTTCGCCATACAACTTGGAACTCTATCAGCATGCCATTCTTGATGTTTTTACCACGATACAATCCGTTTGAGGGGCCTCTCTTCGGACATCTCAATCACACCAAAAAATCATTACCCATGACCTCAGAAGGAGGATGGTTGCTAAATGCCAGTCTGGTAGACAAATGGAAGGAGCTAGAGTCGGCGTTGCGGGCTGTTATGGAAGTCATGCGCGCAGAACTCGGTGATCATGCCTTCGCAGGAATGGTCCCTTTTGCATATCCGTCGCGTTTTGGGTACACTGCTGGTCCCGCTGTAGTCGTCAAGCAATGGTTTCAGTTGCGATGCGCTCGCGCGACGCTTTCCTCCTGTTAATGGCGTGCATTACCCTGATGTTCGTCCTCTTGGAGCGGGTCGCCGATGAGTGGTGGTGGGCTCGTGTCGTCAAGGCCCTGGGCTGTCATCTGCAGTGGTTTTGTGATTTGGAGCTATCCGCCGTAGGCGACCTGAGGACCGAGCGTGTTGGTGCGATCATCGACATGACTTACTCCGACCTTCCAGGAAGGAGGCGATCCTGGAACTACTATTTGACTGTGTGATGGGAAGGCTCCCAGTTCCTCTGTACTTTTACTGGGGGGCTATCGATGAGACGCCATCCTTGCTCATACCTCAAATTTTGAAGAGTTTGAACTTTTTCCCTGATTATCATGAGATACGATATCTCAAAAGCCTGTCGGGGAGCGTGGTATTCAGTCCTGGGACTACAAAGAAAAGCAATATACCTCCAGGAGGGATAAACACGGCCAAGGAGCCCAATCCACGCATCCTTCCGCTCCCTCTGTCCCACCAACTCCCACTGCAAAACTACCTGCCTTCCCCGAGTCGCCTGCTGCGTTGTCTGCTCCACCTGCGGCATCATCCAACCCATCTATGGATGCTCCCGCCGAAAATATTCGACGAATATTCCCACCTGTGGAGCGCAACAGTGGTCAGAAGGAAGGCGAAGACTTCCATGCCTTCATAGCTCGGCGCAACACACAGAACGAGAAATGGGCAGCGAAAGAACCTTCGGACGCAAGAGGGAAATGCTTAGCCCGAGCCGCTCATGCAGCTGAAGGAGCACCGCCTGGCAAGAAAGGAGCGCGAGTTTTCATTTGAGAGGAGGAGGATGGTTTCCTCATCCGAAAAGCAGTCAGTCGTGTCAACGCCGCAGACATGTGGGATGAATTTTCTCCCAGTCAGCAGCTGTATGATAGCTTTTCTGATCAATGGGATCTATGTTGGCCTTCGCTCCAGAAGAAGAGGCGGGGGCTGATGATGATGGTGAGGGCTACGAGGATCCATTCCACTCCAACCTTGAATTCCCCGAATTCCCCGGCGTTCCAGACACCCTCTTGCCCGAAGAACCCATCCGAAAGCATTCTACAGCGAATGATTTGCAGCGTGCGTACAATTTGCCCAGCAAACACTCAGCTGATAGTGACGGTTATGAGCCCTCCCACAACATGAAGGAGGTTCCTTACTCTCGCTTCGGTTTCTCGAATCCCATCGCTCCTGGCAATTATAAAGATCAACTTCGATCTGATTTCTGCTCCAGGTCTGTGGGAGACGAGACATGGGACTCGAAAGACCTCAACTTCATTCTGCTTCCGGCATTGTTCGGATACTTGAGCAAGGCAGCGTCACTCGAGGACGTTCCCCAGGAATTGTTTGATCTTCGGCAAGATCACGCCGACATTTCTGGCCTCTGGCGGTCGATGTTGAACCAAAGGGTTTGAACGACCAGCCTTTTTATATTGTCCAACCAAGCGGTATTTCAGAAGATCAACCGCTTTATATTATACTTCAGAGTGCTGCGACAACGCTCCTGATTGTTAGAATGGGTTGGGATTCGATCCCAGAAATTGTCTATCAATTGCTCGCACGAGGGATCGAGTTCCGGCTCTGTTTCAAAGCACCCCTTCGTCCCGCGCCTTCTCCCCGAGACCATCGTACCGGACTAGGTTTTCGCCCAGCTGGCTACAAGCCTACGAATCTCGATTATCGGGCTTATGTGACGCGTTGCGATGAGTTTCTTCTTTGCCTCGGGGCCATGCTGCTCGATTTGCCAGCGGGATTATCGGCCATCTTGCCAGGGAGACTGGTAAGGATGATCTCGCCTGTTTAGGCCCTTCCGACGACGCATTCGAAACCGGCGTGCGTCTCTGGGATGGCCGGAGCCAAACAGCGTACTGGGACAATGATCTTATGTCGGAAGAAATTGATTTGATATGTGGTGTATATGTCGTTGCAACAGGTATGCCTGCAAACTTTGTAGTATGAAGAAACTGACCTTTCCTATAGGGCTGAAAAGTTCAGCGGATGAAGATGGCGTGCAGAAGAAGACCATTTCTTGGTGGCCGAAGCCCGGCGCATTTTTCACTTCTGGCTTGAACATAGGGTGGTGGTCACCCGATTGCGAGCGTTGGTTCCACAAACGGCTCGCGGAGGTTCAGAGCACTACCACGAGAGCCGACCTTTGGACGCAGCTAGAGTGGAAAAACAAAATCTGTTTTATGCAAAAGCCCCGCCAAGTCGGAATGGCAAACGAAAAACTCGCCGCTCAATATTTAAGTCGTAAATGCGTCCGGTGATCTGGAGCAGGTTGATCATGGACTTCGGCGCTGTATTCACTCCGGATGTTCGCTATGTTTACTAGTACTGTGTCTCATGTCGTACTGTACAGTATTGATTTTTGCCATCTGAATGAATCTTTTTCAGGAACGACATGCACATACATGTTACATGAGAATTTAATAGACAATTATTGAGAGGGTCTTTTTTTATAAATTTGTTTGCGAAGAAATCGTTGCCACATTGTTGACACGTGACCCCAAACTCGCTTGATTGTAACCTTCATTGTCAGCGACGATGTGAGCCGTTGTACGGCCACACCGCCGCGAAGTCCATCGACTCCGCTGTATATTCTATAGCTGCTAGTTTCATTTCTTGCTGCCCCTCCAGTTCTCCAATCTTTCACCTTCACAGCGACGATGTGAGTCGTTATACGACCACATCGCTGTGAAGTCCATTGACTTCGCTGTATATTCTATAACCGCTGGTTTCATTTCTTGATGCCACTCCAGTTCTCCAATCTTTCACCTTCACAGCGACGATGTGAGCCGTTATACGACCACACTGCCGTGAAGTCCATCGACTTCGCTGTATATTCTATAACCGCTGGTTTCATTTCTTGATGCCCCTCCAGTTCTCCGATCTTTCACCTTCACAGCGACGATGTGAGCCGTTATACGGCGTGAAGTCCATTGACTTCGCTGCATGTTGTTCTACCACCGCTAGCTTCATTTCTTGGCGCCACTCCAGTTTTCCCATCTTTCAGTGGCAGCCAAGGTCATGTTCAAAGCACAGCAAAATCATATCAAACTCATGATGGTATGGCATGGTTGTCTCTGACTCTTATGTTCTTAACAAACACTACCTAGCTGCGGCCATAATTGAATATCAATTCAGCTCTTGGGGCCCGAGGACGGATCCAATCCCAGTGCATACTGCTGTTGTTCATATTTGAATCTCCCGACTAAAGCCCTACAGGTTTGGATTAACAGCACCCCGCAATGGTCTCCAGCGACTCACAAACTGCATGTCCAAGTAGGTGACCTCCAGTTTTCTTACCTCCTGCCTGACTTGCGGCCCAACTCTCGCAGGCAGATTTCACACGGATGAATGGGAATTTGGTGCGTATAGACTACTTACGCGCGCCGGTGAGTGGTCTCATGGCCTAGATGCCAAGATTGCTGACTGGACATCGCAGCACCAAACCACTTGGTACAAGCTCCCATTCCCAGCATCGACCCAAACCTTTTCGCGCCCTCGGTATCGACTCGGCCGCATGAAATTCACCTCATAGTTGCACACACCTCCGATTCCATGCTTTCGGGCCTTGGAGTTTTGGCAAAAAATTAAATAAATAAATAAATCAAGACGATCAGTCCTGAGGTAGGCATGATTCATCTTCAAAAAATTTAGGCGCTGATTCAAAATTCAGGGGAGTTTCATGGAGAATCCAGACAGCATCGCCGTTGGGGAGAGCATCAAGGAGGCGCGGGAAGTAAATTGTCGAGGACAATGCCCTTTCAGTAAAAATAATATTCACCTTTTTTTCTGATATTCTTTTGGCGGAGCTTTCAGGCAAGATGGAGAACATCTCCAAAAAAAATTGGAGGTCGTACCACCCCAATAAGGCAAGTGTCAAACCATATAAGGTAATAATGTCGCAGTGTTTCGACCAATATTTTTCGGAAACTTCAGACAATCGCCAAAGGATTCAAAGATTCGCTGCATCAGAAATGGGCATCGTACCCAGGATTTTAGCTGCCGCGCCCCCTTGGAGCATTGCAATAAATTCAAGTCGCCAAAAACAAAACTGAGATTACAAGATTTTTATTGTACATTTTTCAACGAAGACGGGTTCTGTAATCGAAAAAAAGTGAGTAAAAGCACCTTTCAGTTGGCATCGTAACCAACTGACTTGACCGTTAGCGCTTGCCCAATAAGATACATCCACCTCAGCGCAATTTTTTCTACCCCGTCGACACCGCCAGCCGCCACAAGATCGAAAAACTCTCTGTGCTCCTTTGAGCACGAGCATCGGACGCGCGGTATCGCAGCATTCCGCCGCCGGAGGCTCTCGTGTATCAGAGCTTCTGCATGGAAGATGAATGCACCAACAGCAGAAAAGGCATTACACCTACCGAGCAACATACGGTGGGGAGTCCACAACTTCATCTCCCAAATCAACACCCAGTCCACTCCGCATTTTGCATACGCGCGTTGGCGGGTCTCGAAGTCTTTGCGTGCCCGACCTTGACTTGCGAGACGGCACGATACTCCGCGGGGGATATCTGCCCGTTGCGATATCGTCGATAGTCGTCGCGGCGGACGCGACGGACGATGTAAACGTAGCCTGGTGCATCGTTCTTGAATGGGTTGCACCTGTGTGGAATTCAGTCAAAAACAGCGCTGGAAACGCCGGACATACAGATTTTTGAGTGCCGCGAATGTATCAGAGCGGCCCCGAAGATTGCGGGGGTCAAAGTACGAGGCGACCCGCGGGCGACGGCGGGAGCTGCGCGCCATGCTATCCAAAAGGTGAGAGGAATGCTAGCCAGAGAAAAATCCACATACCTGAGGCAAAGTCCAGTTTTTTTTTTTTTTTGGGATACCTTTCAGCTCTACCGCAATGGAAGCAAACTGAGAAATCAGGTTAACGCCCGTCGCCTCGACGACGCGAAACAGCGCTCGAGCAGAGAGCTCTCCTGAGTAGTATGGTCGTCACAGCGTTCAATGTGACCGCTGTGACCGTCTTTCTGGTCTTCTACAACGATCCTCGGCGCACTCTCTGGATAACTGCCCGAAACGCAGCGCAGGAGTCGCGCTTCGACTCAATCGAGACGCCGTTCGCGCTGCGTGCCCGCCCAGAGTCGGACAACCCGACGATTGGTATGTCTATCTCCATTTCACTTTGTTCTCCGTGCTTATTTTTTCCTCCGCTCTAGCTCTTCTGGCTCATTAGCCAGATGTTGTCGTTGGCATCGACTGCACGCATGGTGAGTAGCCTCAGCTCCCGTGTTCAAAATCTGACATTGTTTTCTCGCAGTGACGCCGGACAGAGAAGGCGTATGTGGATGGCCTTGACCTGATATATTCTGTATGTTTTATCGTTCAAATGAATTTTGGTTGCTGATTATTCTGCAGCACTTTTTGACCCCAATAATTGCGTCTCTAGAGACTTCCCAGCCTCTGCTTCGGCGCTCAGATCTGGCGTCGGTGTTTTCCAATTTTGTAGACATCTGGAACCTCCGCCGCGCATTTTATGCGTCTCTCTCTGACCTATTTGTCATCATCGAACGTCGACCCTCCCCCACTCTCACCCGTCCTGCTTTCGCACTTCCCGTATCTCTCGCTTTACAAGCCGTTCGTGACCGCCTTCCCCTCCACCCTATCTTCTATGGTGAACCTGGCGTCACCCGACGGCAAACCACCCCAATCCTCATCACAGCCCGGCCTTCGCTGCGTACTTGCTTGCGCGAGAGGCAGACCCCCGCTGCGGCAAGCTCAAGCTCCGTGATTGGCTCCTCACCATTGTGCAGCGTTGCCCGCGCTACCTTCTACTTCTCAAGGGCCTCATTGAATGCATACATAGATCCTGAAGACCTCGAACACGCTCAACTCACCGCCTCCCATACTCTTGTCTCCAAGAGTGAGTGCGTTTACTTCATTTTTTTTTTTTTGTCCGTTTACTGATTTACGCCCGCAGTCACACTCACCCTCAACACTTCTATCCATACGCACGCACAGACGCTCTCGCTGTTGGCCCTTCAGCGCTCGACACCGAGCCTGCCCTTCCAGCTCATCGTCCCCGGCCGCACCCTCGTCCGCCGCGGGCCCCTCTCGCACGTCGAGCGTAGCGCCCAGCCACGACCGCGAGTTCCTCCTCTTCTCCGACTGCATCGTGTGGCTCGAGGCAGAGGAAGGCCGGCGGCAACGGCAACTCCACTACTCCGAGCCCGAGCGAGAGCTCTCCTGCGCCACACGCCCCGTCATGACACGAACGCGGAGCAAGAGCGAGGCGGAACTTCCCCTGCGCAATGCGAGTGGGGAGATCACACCCGCGACGCCAGGTTCGGGGACGCGCAGCGTGATGCCGCTGCTGCCCGCGCGCAAGTCCGGTTACCACACCCCATGTCGCGCATGAAGCGGTCCCGGCACGCGAGCAGTGGCACCACCGAGGAGGGCCGCTGGGTCTGCAAGGGGCGCGTGGAGCTCGTCGATCTCGAGGTGGTCGTTACGCCGCCGCGGGAGTTCGGCGAGGAACGCAGGTTCGAGGTGCTCAGTCCGGAGGGCAGTTTCGTACTTTATGCCGGTGCGTCTATGCCGGTTGACGTGCTCTTTTCTTCTCCTTGTACTGATGATCTCATGCTAGACTCGGAGGAGGAGCGCGACGCCTGGACATCGGCAATATCGCAGGCGAAGGCGCAGCTCTTTGTGCCCTCAACGCGACGGCACATTTGCGGCGCTCGTTGCAGGCGCTGCCGTTCCCACGTTCAGACGAACGATTGACGACGCTGAAAGAGGGGAAGGGGAAGGGGAAGAAGTTAGAGCGGCGGGGGCGGGTGGAGCACTGGGTGCCAGCGATATGGATTCCGGATGAGAAGACGGAAGGTTCCATGCGTTGCGGCCGTCCATTTGGATGGCGCAGACGGTGGCACCACTGCAGACTGTGCGGGAGGTGTATTTGTTCCTCGTGTTCTGATCGCGTGAGTCTTTCTTTCCCTGCTTTCTTGTCCTACGCGTTTGACATCATTTGCGCAGACCTTCTTCATCTCTGACCCGAATGCGCCCGAGAATTCGAGCAAGCCTGCGCGCGCGTGCAATGCGTGCTCTGAGACGGTCTTCCCCTTGCTGGATAACCCGCCAGAGGACGAGGACGGCCACCGAGCCTCACAGCTGCATGCTAGACGCGCCCAATACCCTCACCTCACTCGCCAACTTCCCATCCTGGCTCTCCATGCCTTCGCGTCCACCACCGAGGCACTCGTGGCGATCGACCGCGGGCCACAGCGATACCAGAGCGCCGCGGCCAAGTACGAGCGGCTGCGGCGCGGGGACATCAGCGCCAGGTCCGAGTTCGACCTGCGGCTGCAAGGGGAGGAGGGGAGCGACATGTCACACGTGGAGATGACGGGCGAGCGCGTGTGCCGTGAGGTCGCCGCCGGACTTTGGGGAGTCGCGCTTAGGGATCACGTCGACAGTGCAGGAGGACGCGGATGAGGATTCGAGCGGCTCGGGCGCGCAGATACAGACGGGCGGACGAAGAGGAGCCGCGGACGAGGTGGGAAGACACGGCAAGGTGGAATCAGCGCTTCTCGCTACCGCGGTCGCGCTGCAAACGTGTAACAGTACGCTGGAGTCGTGGCCGCAATGTCACTCGAAGTCTACTGAGGTGAGTCGTCTTTTGGTGTATGGCTTCAAGAAAGTATTCTGAAAGTTGTAAGATATCGCTCGCAAACACTTTGGTACTTGCAGTCTTGAATTATCGTGGGTGGGCACAGTACCGCGATTGTCGACGCTCGGTCGGTTGGAGCGACTGGGCGAGGACGCCAAGCCGGCGCCGATCGAGCGTACGTGAAGCGGCTCGAGGTGTTTGATGTCAAGGACCGCTCGGTTCTCGTCGTATACCTGCACATTCGTTACTTACCTCGTATATTTCTGTGCATTAAATACAAGTTGGAGAATATACGATGACTTGACGACTTTGAGTGACGATCACCGTCACCTCAGTGACGATGAGGTGCCGGTTGCCTGCCGCTCACCCGCCGATGACCCGCAGATTAATTTCGCGGAAGCCGAAACCATTGGTTTCGGCTTCAGTTTCGGCTGGGTCAATATCTGAGCCGAAAGATTCGTGTCGGCAATCCCGAAACTCAAGCCGATACCTTGAGTTTTGAGTCGGGTATTGAGGTGCCCGAAATCAGATGTATCAGAGGCCGTTTCGGCGCCTCTGATACCATGCGTTTCGCGACCCACATCAATGGTCCGAAACGCAAGCCGATATGTTTCGTTTTGTGGGGCTCGAAACGCTTAACAAAACTTAACATTTCCAATTGATTTCTGCTGATTAAATACTTCTAGTTTCCGATACAATTTCAAGACATTGGATATTTAATCCGATACTTAACCAATTGGAACTAACTTACAACCGCCCGAAATTTAGGGATTTGCAGTGTGATTAAACCGAGAGGTAGCCAGCACAGATTAAAATATACGAACCATGTCTGTGGAACGAATGTTCAAAGATGCAGATCAATAAAGGCACATTCTTACCCAGCGCATTGGTCCAAGGGGTCGGCATCCGGCATGGGAGTGTTGCCGCCGTCGTAATCATCCCCGACCAGATCGAACCCACCTGCAATCTTGAATCCGGGGCCGAATCCAGCGCAAGGAAAGGGTGGGTGTAGTCCGTTCCAGTGTCAAGGCTTCGAGAGGTCAGCCGGCAAAAAGAAAGGGAAAGTGAGCATTGCACCCACATTCCAATTTTAATACCCTTGCCAGTGATTCCCATGGCGTGCAACTTGTCCACACCCTGCGATGCGATAAGCCGTAGTTTAGGAGAGGGAAAAATGCATTTCGCCACGTACAGTTGTGATATGTGTCGACTCGGAATCAGGAAGGCCTGCATCACCCGGAGAGATAGACTTGGAAAATAGCGGCCTGCCATTGAGTTAACACAGATATCGAGTACAGAAAGAGTGTGTCATGTACTCTGGGCGAGGGAATGAGCGAACGGGGCGGATAGCAACAACGCCGGCTGTGTTGAGGATATTGGAAACGTCTTGGGTGTTCTATGATGGTTTTGAAGTCCGGAGATAGGAATTAGAACGAAGCACGAATGCTCACAGTCAACGAGAGTGATGCTCCGACAAAGATTCCTGGCGCATCGTATTCCTTGTGCACGTTGAAGGAGATTTTCCGCTCCCGGAGGGACCGATACAGCTGGTCATGGGGCTGCAAAACTCTAAAGATGGGACGATATTTCAGACTAGTAGACTCACAGTGCCTAGTGCTCTCTTGCTGGGGATATCTGACGCTCCGAAACCTCGACGATGAATTTGTTTGACCCAATAGGCAAATTGGTGACCCGTTCCACGTTGGACAAGGACACCTTAGCGGCAAAGGCGGATGTTGCTCCCAAAAGTGCCAACGAAAGTGCAGTCCTCATGTTGGGAAGAGGGAGGATGAAGAAGGCCAAACAGTGCTTCCGATTTATAGAGTTTGCTCCCGACGTTACCTATCCAGATCTATCCAAGTATCATCTGAGGGGACGTTGATGCCCCAGCGCGGGAACATTCTTGCCATTAGGTTTCACAGGTATTATATCTCAGCAGAACTTCCGAGTCGAAAGTTGCTGTAAACGAAGCTTGTGAGCGCAGCAACCGTACCCAAGGGCTATACTTGACTGGCCAGCGTCAATCGTTCCCGGAAAGCAGGCACCTCGAGTACGACACGTCTCTGCCAGTCATTGGCGGTGTGTTGATGGACGGACCTATCATAGGACCGGGTGGCAGGTGGGTAGGTAGGATTACACGGCACGGTCCCACTCAGGAACGCCGGGTCCAGGAAGTATCCCAATGTACATGCACTAATTAATTTAACTACATCATCGTCCCTGAAATCGCAAAATATCCGCCCGATGTACCCGGCGCTGTTCAACTTTCCATTTTGGCTCGCACCGTTTGTCCTATACAAATAGAAAGTGGAGCCAGGCGATCGGCACCCATTCGACAGGTTCCAGAAGAGTACATACAACCTGAGTAACATGGGCATTTATGTAAGGAAGAATCAATCCTATCTATCGAGTGAAGTATAGGATTGATCCTATCAGCTGATGGATGTCGATGCTCAACAGCCTTTGGTTCCTTCGAACCTTCCCTGACCGAAGCGCTTAGGCGCTTCGCGCCCTAGTGCGCCTTGTGACGGCTATTTGAAGGCTATGAAACCATATGGCGACTGTTGCGAATCAGGTTCTACACCCTACTGGCGCTTGTGGAGCACATCCCCGACATGCTGGATGAAGAGGAATATCATAATTGACCAATCCGTCACAAGCCCAGTGATCGCAAAAACTACGGTTGGAATCTCCGAGTCAACTGTTGCTGTTGTTCAACTTAATTTGTCGATGTCCAATTCAAGGCTTACAATTTGTACTGCACAATCCCGGCTCAAACCTCAAGAGCGCAAGAAGCACAAGTATCAACTGTAAGCGCCGAAAAGCGTGTGCCATCAGGATCTGATTTCGTCGAGGTCGTCGCAAATAGTATCGACCAAAATAGGACCGCTGTCTACGGAGAGAAGGAGAACTCCTGTGGCGCTCAAGCGATACTGACAATTGGACTGAATGTTCCTCCTGAGTCCTCACCATTTTTGGAACTGGCCGGACCGCGGAGGGGAAAGAAGGTCAAAATATCGGGGAGCCCATCTCGCCTCCTTGTTCTCCACAGATAGGATTCGACTAGAAAAACTGATTCTTTCATGAGACATTCAACCTCCGGACAAACACAATAGTCGAAGACGAAGTTAAATGGAACTGTTTCCCCTTTGACACGAGTGTCAGTTTCATGAAGGAATAAAAACTCATCGCATCCACATTCACATCGCAAGCAGTGCAATGAAGTCACTCATGAGTTCGACGAACAAGGGCTCTGCATCAGGTGCTGGTAGTTTTTTTCTCAAGCAAACTATTCGATTTTTGTCAAGATATTTGAATGACATGTTCAATTCCAGCGCCTATACCTCTTCATCAGTCTTCTGACAGTCGCACTTGATTGAATCGGAGCGAAGCGAAGGCAAATCTTGTTCTAATCTGCCAACAATGGGGCACCCACCCTCAAAATTCGCCACACAGGGTCGAGAAAGTAGATTAACGTCTTCTGGACCTATTACCCCAGCACACCGACATCCAAATCCGGTAATTTTCCCCGAAATGATGATTTTTGGTGTGAACTTAGTATCCGTAGCATAAATTTGACGCGATGCATGCAGTACGGTAGTCTCTCATAAACAGGCACCACAACAATATTAGTGCTCATGCCTCGCATGTTGTAGTACCGGCACTTTATCCTCCGTCACTTCCATAGTGATAGATATGACTGGAGAACAGCCTCGGCGCCGTGCTGCTACAGCATTCCTAAAACTCCCATCCTTCTTCACGAGATCGGAAAGAGAAGCCAATCGGATCCGTGTTGGGTCGGATGACCGAATTATTCTATTTTCCCGAATTGACGTGATTGGACGGCACCGAGCCGCATGTTTGTGTTTCAGCACCGTTCTCGAACACTTGTTATTGTTTGGTCAGAAGTGGAATCTGGGTTCCTTGCATCGGTACAGCATCTGCGTGTTTTTTTTCCTTCTTTTTTGAGCTTCATCTCATCGCATCGTCTTCGTCGAGCGTAGTGCGTGCCCGCCTTAGCATAATCGCTCGCCAGCTCATTTTGTTGTGAAGACTCAATTGCCACTGACTTTTTTTTGATAGTCAGCAAAACCGCGGAACTCAGTTATCAATGTCTTCAGTCTTCTTCTTCCATTCCAATTATGATTATGACCTTTCCCCGGCGCTCCACCTTTCCGCTCTCCTTGCATTCGCTCAAACAACGAAATTAGAAGTGTGTCTTGGGTCAATGTCTGTGGTGCTATTTCAAAAGATGAGCATCTCATCGGATTTCCACAGCCTCTTGTCGGACCTACCTAGTGATAGAAAGGTGTGATGATAGCAGCAAGATTTGATAAATCCATCTTCGACTTCTAATTCCCCACGGGATCCACCGCCGTCAGCAAATCCATCGTGATGATAGGACGCTCCTTGATCAATCGGGGAGAGATCGCTCATTTGAATGTTTGTCCCTGAAAATTTCATCGCAGTCCTCGGTCATATTACTCTGCCGATGTTTTAGTTGTACAGTCGGGGATAGTTCGGTGTTTGCCTCCCAGCAGTCACAGGTGGTGATTTACCACCCTTTAGCGTCTGCACCGCATTTGTCGGATATATGACATCTCAGCCAGACGGATGCCTGCCTGTTCACTCGAAGTATTTTGCCCTCTCAGCGATGCTCCCCACTTCACCCGACACAGTCGACAAAATTTTTCAGTACACTGCTGTAGCTGCAAATTGCCTTCAAGATATTGCAGCTACGGCCCAAATACCCTTCCTCGACAGTGTCTGCACAATCTCTTTAACAATCATTCCCATTGTGCAGGTAGGTCATTCCGCGAGTGACTGCGATGGCTTGTCTCAATGACATTACAGGATATAAAATTTCAAAAGGATCGATGCCTCGATATGATGGAGAAGATCCACCAGTTACTCTGTGGGCTCACGAACTTGTGCATCCACGCGGATAACATCCGATCTCCGAAGGTTCTCAACCAGATCGCTCAGTCGACACTGTATGTCTCATTGACTGGCTTCTGTGCACTCATTTTCTGACTGGTCACAGCACTCTTCAAAAATTTCATTCGTGTTTAAGGGCGCAGCGAGAGCTGGGAACAATTAAGCGCCTTTTCAAACAAAATGAAATCATCGCACAACTTGATGGCTGTGCGGCAGCGCTCAAGACGACTCTGGAAATTTTTATGGTAGGCTGCTGATTGTGGACGACACCAAAGCTGACCCCTGCTCTGAAAGATGGAATATGGCTTTGGAATTACAAGTGTTCTTGTCGATTTCAGGATTGATAGCGAAAGGCGCCATCAAGAGCTCCTCGAGCTAATCTCGTCCCAGAGTGGATCAATGGATAATGCGTCTTCGGTATGGATGATTCTTGAACTTCTGTCCTTGTGTTCTGAAATGAAATGTCAGTTTGGAAGAAGTTCATTGAACACTAGGTGAATAAAATTGACTACTATTTCACGAGCAGTACTCATTCTGTACGACCACAGTTCTGGTTCCCTTTCTTTACTCCCCGCCTGCCCAAAGATGCTCCACGGGCGGGACTCTGAGCTCAAGGACCTCCTTGATAGCCTTCTCTGTGATCCTGCCCGAGTGGCCATACTTGGTCCCGGTGGGATGGGGAAGACAACGCTAGCCATGGCCGCGCTGCACGATGATGCTATAATCGAGAAATACAACCTCCGGCATTTTATTTCATGCGAATCGAGCACTAATTGCGGAGACCTGGTTACTCATATTGGTTTACATTTGGGGCTGGATGTGGCCTCTTCTCCACTCTCGAAAGCAATTGTCCAGCACTTTAGACAGTGTGGACCATGCCTCGTCGTGCTCGATAATTTTGAAACACCATGGGAAGCAGTAGAATCTCGGGGACCGGTTGAAGAATTTCTATCTTTGTTGGCTGATATTCCGAGCCTTGCGTTGCTGGTGAGCCTCTCTCTTTTTTTTCCACACGCTCAGTGCTGATCAATTCCCAGGTTACCGTGCGAGGAGCCGAACGGCCTGGGAAGGTGAAATGGAATCGGCCGTTTCTCTCTCCCCTGGAGCCTCTTTCCCTTCTGCCTCGCGGCAAATATTCGTGGAAGTCGCTGATGAACCCGGCAGCGGAGAGGAATTGGCCTTCGATCATCTGTTGGACCTGACAGGCAGTCTTCCCTTGGCTGTCAGTTTGATGGCAAACGTAGCATCATTCGAAGGATATTCGAGCACTTTAGCTCGGTGGCAGACCGAAAATACTTCCCTTCTTTCAGAGGGACACGACAAACGATCCAATCTCGAGAAATCTATCGCCCATTCGCTCAGCAGTCCTCGCATCTCCTCGTCTCCACATGCGAAGAATCTTCTCTCATTGCTTTCCTTGCTCCCAGATGGAATCAGGCCACAGGACATCCTCGCAGGCAAAGTCCCCATTCGTGATGTTCTTAACTGCCAATCAGTGTTGCTCGGCACATCTCTGGCATACATGGATGTGAAGGGACGCCTACATACATTGAGCCCCGTTCGTGAATACATTCGGCGTATCCAACCACCTCCACCCACCCTGTCCCGGCCGCTTCGGACATATTTTCAAGAGCTGCTTGAGCTCTGGAGATTGACTCATCGTTTCGCTTCTAACGATCTCGTCCCGACGCTGCTTGGGTATCTTGGAAACATCAACCAGCTCATACTCGAAGGCTTATCCACAGATGACAAACCTGCATGGATAGCAATCGGAGATAGCATCATCACACTGGACCGTTTCTCAATAATCATGATGCAGGGCGACAGTCCACTCTTGCAGAAACTTCCTCAGTTGATCGAAGCGACGGGTGATGCATCTTTGCGATGGAAATACGCCGGTAACTCTTAGAGATCATATTATTACAAGACCCCGGTTCCCGACGGTTTGATCGAAGGCGGGGTTCAATACTTCAAGGCGGGAACTCGTCCGTAGAGGAAGGTACGGTTATTCTACTGTAAATTGACCTGGCGCTAATTGCTGTAATTACAGCTGTCACCTTCCATAATGCAGTGGCGTGGCATTATTTGACAACCGGCCACAAGGACCTTTCAAAGGCAATAGAATTCAACCAACGCGCCTTCGCTTTGGCCGAGAAAGCGGGTGATGTCGACCTTCAACTGCAGTCTCTAGACACTGAATTTTATACTGCCCATATAAACCAAGATCCATACCGGGCAATTGAAACAGCGCACAAAGCCCGGGACGTTGCGGGGTTCATATCGTCAAGTCCTGTGGGATATCCCTGGATCCAACGGGAGGCCTGGGCTCAGTGTTGGATGGCAATCTAATCCCGTGCACTTGAACTCTGCACAGAGGCGAAAGCTACTGACCTCGCTCGAATGGAGGGCTCCGACTGGTATCTAGAAATTCTCGATGTACGCGCGGATGTCGGCTTCCGTAAAAGCGAGTATCTGGAAGCACGCCAACTACACGCACAGATTGTTGAAAAGACGTCTCCGACATGCTCGCAGTGGTACACGCTAATTCCTCTGCTTTATCGCGCAGCTGGATATTCTATGGAGGGCAAGTCACTGACATCGTTTCCAATGCGAAAGCTGCGGAAAATGTGTATGTGTCCTTTGGCTCTCGAAGGATTTTGTTTTGTTCCTGGTTGACTGCGGAGCTCAAGCTACCAGCGTGGCGATATCGACAGTGCTAGGGCCGATGTTTGGACTGCCTCTCGAAGAGCCGGGGCATCTACCCAGACCTTCCACAATTTGCTTGCAGCACTGGCCGACCCAGCACAC